>PVKS010003850.1:0-99346 GCA_004027875.1 Aplodontia rufa
TGATGCAATCCGGCCCTTCACTCTGATTGGAGGAGCTCAGGGGTCCAATCGGCATGATTGGCTAATATAAAGTTGGGGTGGGTACAGAAAAGAGCTATGGGTGTAATGGGATATCCGATAATTTAAAAACGGATTATCTTTGACCACATGTTCCTGACCTAAGAAGGCTTCCTTTTACATGAGAACCTTAAGGCTACATTCTGAAAATGGACCAGACTTCCTATTTCTCACACAAATAACTTAGATACTAATCAACACATTTCTAAATAACTCATAAAACAAGGAGAAAAGCCACAAAGAATACAAACTACTAGTTTTATATAAATGTAATAAAATAAAGCACATGAAAATCTGTGGGACAAACTGAAGCAGCCCTTAGGGATGAAAATGCAGATGTACAGAAAGAATAAAGATGGAAACCCATGACCTGTGCTTCTACCGCAAGGAGCTACAGAAAGAGAGCAAACTGTACTCAGAAGAAAGTAGAAGAAAGGGCTAACAGTGACAAGAGCAGAGCTGTAAAAGAGAAAACATGTGAGCCACATAGAGAGCACAGAGGAACACGTGACTCTTAAAAAGATCAATGACACGGGTATGCTCCTAGACGGCCTACGGAGAGAACCCTGGCCTTGGGCTGCACACCTGGATGTGAGTCCCTCCCAACGCATCCCACCAGGGTCCACAGCTGGCTACCTAAGCCTCAGTTTCCCAGTCTACAAATCGGAGTCACTATCAGCTCTATGCACGAGACTCCGGGGAACCCAGGTGTGGTCAGTGTGTGGCACAGGTCCCAGCGTGTCAGTGACCCAGGAATGGTGATTAAAGATGCTAAAAATGTACAGCAAAGCTTTCCTTCAGCGCCCTGATCCCAGCTTGTCTTATATTCGCCAAACTGAGTAACCATCCTTTCCCTCCGACAGTAAGGTGGGCAGGGCAGGGGACCAGATCAGTAAGGGGAAACCACTGGCGCTGCATCTGAAAGTCATCCCAAAGGAATTCCCAGCACTCTTCTTTGCTTGCTATCCTGCTTCCCTTGCAGTAAGTGACCCAGGTGACCATCTTGTGGCCATACAGGAAAGGCCAAAATAAGTCAAGTGCTTGCCCTGCTGGAGCAGTCCCCCTGCGGACTTTGCTGCCTCCTCTGGGCAGCTGTAGGCCAGGCTCAGCCTGCAGGGCAAAGCATCCTCCCAGCATGGCACATGCTGGGTGTGGAAGGAGCCTGCAGGGGAGTCTCACTGTGGGATTACTGGCAATGGCCCTCGACCCTGCAGTCCACATGCCCATCCACTCTCATATTCACAGTGGGACATGGCCATAGCCATGGCTGGCCCATCCAGGGAACACTGGGATTCAGAGCGCAGTGGGCAGCCTCGCTCTATTGGTCTCAGTGCCATGGAAGGAGGGGTGGGCCAAGGTTGAAGAGGGGATTCTGGACGTTTCACCAGGAGCAGAGCTCAGTGACCCTGGTGTTTCCTCCTAGCCTGCCCTCCCTGCCTCTGAGTGACCTCCATCCCTCCCCACTGCTGCCCCTCAGAAGAAGAGCCCCAGCCCTGTAAAGCACCCTCCTTCCTAACAGGAAGCACAGGTCCCGAGACAGTGCACGTCTGGAAGAGGGTCACAATGCCCCTCTTCCTCTCCGCTGTGGGCACCGTTGATGATGAAACAGGCTCAGGAGCACGCCACTCCTCTCAGAGGCCACCACCAGTGTGCAGCAGAGCTGGCATTGGACTGAGGTCTGTGAGCTCCGATCCTGAACTCTGCCAGGTTAGGGTGCAGGAAAAACTGGAGCAAGGCTGGGGTTCAATCTGCTGAACTCAGCAGGACCCTGACCACCAAGACAATCGCATTCCAAGCCCCAGAACCTGTGAAGAGGTCCCTACCTGCGAGGGACTGTAGGGGGGTGGTTAAACTGAGGATCCTGGGGGTGGGAAGTTGGCCTGGATCCACAAGGTCCTCTAGAGACGATGGGGTGTGGGAGAGCAGGAGCAGAGGGGGCGAAGGAGAGCATGCTGGTTCTGGAGAAGGGGACACATGTCAGGGAAAGTGGAGCTCTCCAGAAGCACGAAAGGCTAGGGAGCAGATTCTCCCCAGAGCCTCCAGAAGGATGGGGACACACTGGAATCCTGATCCTGATTTTTGCACAGTGCCACTCATTTCAGATTTCTGACCTCCAGAACTGTGAGTTTAAACAATGTGTTGTTTTAAACCATTTGGCTTGCAGTGGCTCTGCCACATCAGGAACAGGAAGCTCCTGTACCTACCACCACCCTCATGGTGCCTGGTCTTGGGTGGATGCCACTCAGGTGGGCCATGCTTTCTGCTCCTGGGTAGGAAACGGTTTGGGGGACCTGGTGGCCTCATAGGACCACAGCTGTAGAGTCTAGAAGGTGAAGGAAGAAGACCACACTTCAAGGAGGAAAGAGCTGGCTGGGCCAGGGGACATGAAGAGGGCTGCTCTTGGCGAGATTGCGAGCTGCGAGGAGGTGGTAGCTCGTGGAAGAGCCCTGCGAAGGAGGGGGCGGAGGGAGAGAAAACCAAGCCTTTTCAATAATGCATGATTCCCTCATTCATTTATTTACTCGCTCAGTGGGGATTTATAGATCGCCCACTGCATGCCAAGCACTGGTGTAGGAACCGATGATACAGCAGGAAACAAGAGGCACGGACCCATCCGTGAGTGTGGCGGCTCTGACTCCTGGGAGACAGACGAAGTTCCGCTCACCACCCGTTCACACGCAGCCCTTGGCTGGTCTCAGCTGTTTCCTGAACTGCGGGGGACGAAGTTCTGTAAGAAGCCACTCTGCCATCCTCAGCCTGGAGGCCAGGTCAGAAATCTTGGCAGCAGCCCCGGGCTGCTTTCTACCCTCCAGTGCCCAAGGGGAGCCCCATCCTGATCCCCGAAAGCTTAGATTTGTGCCACCTGCTCTTGTTCTTGGTGTCAGTGGAATCACCCCAGCACGCACTTGTGCGTCTGGACGCCACCCCCGTCAAAGGCGAGTTGCCACCGCCCAGCGTGGGTTCCTGTGACTCCATCACTGTCCTGGGCTGTCTACAGCTGATGGACAGCTGGGCAGTCTCCAGTTTGGGCTGTTGTTAATGCTGTTGCCGAGGACATGCTGACACCTCGGTGAACGTATGGGGACATTCTGTGGGGCCTATCACACCTGATCTGCTGGGTTGTTGGGCTGCAAATTCCCAGGTTTAGTGCATGACACTCATTAGTTCTGCAAACTGATCATGCTGGTTCCTGTCCCCCTCGGCAGCTGGCCAGAGGCTCACATGGAAGCAGCACACGGCAGATTCTGCCATTTCCTGTTGTCTGCTCATTCGCTTGCTCTGTCCCAGGCAGTGAGGACAGAGAGGGCAGGGAGCAGCCAAGAGGCTGGTGAGAAACACAACTTTCAGCCTCAGAGTGGTGAGGACACTGCTCCCTCCCTGGGGGCTCAGGGTGGCCTCCTGACAACATGAGGAGCACAGGGTTGTGAGACGCTCAGGCTGAGGGGGCCTCAACCACCCATGTGGACACACTTGCAGTCCCCACCCCGTGCACCTGGGAGGTGAATGCAACCCCACCACATGCTGCGCTGTGTGACGCGGTTCCCAGAGCTGGGACACTAGCCCAGACACCAGATGCCCAGGCCCAGATGTTTCTGGAGAAAATGGGACTCCAACTCGGGGGTCATTTGGAGAGGAATGCACAGCACATGGGAGAGGGAAACAGAATAAACCTGGGGGGCGGTTCCCAGAATGCCCCGGGGGTCAGGTGGGTGCTGTACTTGGCTTCCTGCCCCTCCTCCCTCCCATCTTTCATTTTCTTTCAGAGGCCCAGCAGCCTGGTGGATGCAGCAGGGAGCGAGCCTTCCTGACACCAGCAGCAGCTGCAGTGGCTTCCTGTGCTGGGTGTTCCCCACGCTGCTGCTGCTGCTGCTGCTGCAGGAAACTACGGAACTACGCAGCAGCCCTACAGTGTGCTCTGCTGTTCTCTGCACTCCCCAAGCCAGGACACTACAGTTGTGAGGGGCTCTTTAACTTGCTCAGCAACACACAGAAAAGGCAGCCAGGGGCAGAGCTGCCCTTGAACCCAGCTCAGGCCAACTCGGAGCCCATGCACCCCTGGACCCTGGAACCCAACCTGGGTGTTGGTGCAGTGCCTGTGTGCTCTACAGAGTGACGTGATGCCTGTCACGCCACCTTCACCCCAGACAGCAGGGACACATGCTCAGCCATGCAGACTGCACTGTGCATAGAGTGCCAGAAGCGGTGCCTCCGTTTCCGGCCCCTAGCTCTGCTCAGCCCTGGAGCCGGCACCTGCAGCTGGACAGCAGTGATTTGGGGGGAGCTGCATGAATGGCTTTCCTGCCCTTTGCCCCTCCAAGCTCAACCAGGGAGAACGCAGCAGGTGGGGCAGACAGGCGGCTGGCCTCTCCCTTTGGCAGATGCTGAGGCTGACCCCTGACCACTGACCACGGGATGATCAAATCCAGGTGTCTCACACACATGCACCTGGGCTGCCCGCCCAGGGGGCATTCACAGGCTGCCACCTCCCCAAGCCCTGCCTTCCTCCAGGCGTTCCCAAGCTGCAGAACAGGAGCCACCCAGGTGTCCATGAATGGAGACCAGGACCATTGCAGTGGTCTCAGGCACAGTAGGACGGAAACAAGAGGTCTTGGGTGGGCTGCTTCTGTGCAGCCATATGGAAAGCAGTGGGAGCAGTGTTCCTTTGCTAGGGCTTCCGTGACATAGAAGCTCAGATGGGGTGGCCTGAATGACACTTACTTTCCAGGACTGGAAGTCCAACACTAGGGTGGGCACACTTTGGCTTCCTCTATAGACTTGCAGGTGGTCACCTTCTCCCTGCATCCTCACTCATGTCCCCAATGTTTCTTCGTGTGTCCAAATCTCCTCTTCTTCTGAGGTCACCATCTGATTGGATTGGGGCTCAGCCCAGAGCCTCATTCACCTCACCAGCTCTGACTGCAAACAGCCCTACTCTGATTTCCACACACGCATTGAGAGCAGCCGAGTCAAGCCCACAGCAAGCAGCAACCTTGCACACACACAAAGGTTAGAAGAGAAAGAGGAAGAGGAAGGAAGGAGCGGTGGTGGGGGGGGGAGTTACATTTAAAAAAAAAGAGCTCAACCAAGAAGTCACTCTAGGAATGCAAGACAAGGTCTCCCAACTGCTCCTCCACCTGATAGACGCTTAATAAAAACTTAGATTCAGTAAAGCAAGAGCCCAAGAACAAATGTAAAGTAAAAAAGAAAATTCTCGTTAGGAACTGACCTAACGAAACAAGAAAAACCAAAAATAGTAGGGGAAGTGGGGATGGGATGAGTGGGGAGGGGATGAGTGGAGAGGGGATGAGTGGAGAGGGGATGAGTGGAGGAGGGGATGAGTGGGGGAGGGGGTAGATGGGGGAGGGGATTGAAGGGGAGAGGGATAGGTGGCGGAGGGGAGAGGGAGGGAGGATGGAGAGGGATCTTGGGATACAGTCAACAATGTAGCATCCTCTTTACCCCTCTGAGAATCCAAATAATACTTATGCAATAATTTAATTCTGGAAAATTCATAATCTAAGCATTTATATCACTTGAAATATAAAGAATTAAGAGACTGGGGTGTGGACGATGTGGTGCAATTTTGATTTAAGAACAAATGCATATCATATTGTTACTTTATATGCATTTATGATTGTACACTAACTCAGCTGCTTAATAAAAAAATAGCATCATTCCATAACTAAGAGATCAATGTTGGATGACAGAGAACAGGCAGACACAGCTAGAAATCAAATTATTAAGAGGGAAAAAGCCGAAACAGTGAACTCTGATAGAGTGCATGGGCATAGAAGCCTGTCCTGCTGCTGTGGTGCCAGGGTTTTGGGTGTTTTGGGATGAAAAGTCCCAATAAGGATGATATACTCAGGGGTAGAGCGGTGGCTCGGCAGTTACGGTGCTTGCCTGGAATGCACAGGTACGCGGGTTCAAATCACAGCACCCACATACAAAACTGTGTCAGAACAATAAAAGCCATGTGAAAAACTCAATAAAAATTGATTCTCACTGTCTCTCTCTCTCTCTCTCTCTGTCCTTCTCTCTTAAAAAAAAAAAAGGATAATATACTCAGATATGTGAGACAGAAAGTTCTCTCTGAAATGAAGAAAAACCTCTAAAAAGCATTTGCTCCCAGAACGTGGTACCAACAGTGCTCTACACGGAGACACAGCCTAAGTGAATGATCGAATTTCAAGGTTAACATCTTCAAGACCCAGTGCAGGAAATCCTGTCACCAAAAGGCAGGGGCCTCAAGCTGCCTCAGACTTTTCCAGCAACATCTAATGCCAGAGCACACAAAGGGACTTCACAAAGCCCAGAGCAGATGTGGGCGTGACCTAAAGCAGGGCCCCAGTCCCAGGGCCAGAGCCAACACAGCAGGCTCGGCATGGCCGCTTCAGGAACAGCACCCTGAGGGGCTCCCTGGTGGGGTCTGAAGTGAGCTTTGTGACAATGAAGTCCAACCAATAAAAGGAATGGAAGAAAGAACCTGGACTAGCGGAGCACCCAGTGTGAATCCCGCAGCTCCGCTCCTGGGCTCCCCCGTAGCAATGGGGCCACCTGTCCCGATACCACTACTCAGTGCTTGGAGAACCGCTAACCATCACCCCAAAAGCATGTGTTAGAAGCAATTCCCAGTGCCTTTAGAGGCGGTCAGCTTGCAAGGGCTCTGCCTTCATGGAAGGGTTAATGCAGGTTACGAAGGAGCTGGGCTGTGGGTGGGGTCTCCTTTCCTCGCACCCTCTCGTGCCTTTCCACCTTTGACACATGATGGAGCAGCACAGAGAGGTAGGTGACAGATGTGGCCCCTCTCTCTCATACTTCCCAGCCTCAGAACTGTGAGCCAATAAACTTCTGTTTGTTAGAAATGCCCCAGTCTCCAGGTGCATCAGAGTAGCACCAAACAGCCCCAAACTGGACACAACCCAAGTGTCAAGGAGAGAACAGGGAGAACAGGACGGTACAGCCGCTCAGCCCAGCACAGCTCGGCAGTGAGATGCGTGGACTCCTGGCACCCACAGCATGAACGAAGTGAGAGAGGCCACACACCCCAGCGCAGCCTGCAGTGGTGTCGGGAGGAGCAGAGGCAGATGGATGGGCAGTCACGGAAGACAGGAGAGAGGTGGCCTTCAGGGGAGTAAGGACCAGCTAAGCAGCTGCCAGGAGCAGGGGGCCCCTAGGTATCTCCTTCATACCACCAGTTTCCCTTGGCCGACAGCCTGGCCCAGTGTGAAGTCCAGGAACCTGCGCCCTCCTGCCGGCACCCCTGTAGAACTCCCGGTCAGCAGAGGAGCCAGGCTGCCAAGTCTTGGTCCATGCTGCTGCCCCTGTGGACAATGAGGTGTGAGGGTAAAGTGGGCCTTTGTCACCCTTCTGTCTGGGGACAGCAGCTGGCTCTGGCATTTCCCTGGACTCCCAGCCCAGAAGGAGAGAGTAAAAAGGAGCAGGCAGGAACCCCAGTGGACCACCTCCTCGAGAGCCCCACCCCAGTGCTGCCCTATGAAGAGGAACTTGGTCTAGCCCCGCCCCAGGTGCAGCCTGCAGGTCAGGGCCCTGGCTCCGCTTCCTGCAGGCTGGCCAGACCCCTCCTGGTCTCCCAGCCACACTGAGCAGCCAAGCTGTCCAGGGTCCCACGCAGCTTGTGCCTGTGCCTGGAACCCCAGCCCCAGCTCTTCTCTGGCCAAATCCCACTCAGCTTGGGGGAGGGGTCAAAGTACCCCTCCCAGGAAGCCAGCCTGTCTGTCCCATAGACTGCAGGAGATGCCCCAGGCCCTCTCCATGATGTCGCAGCTCCTCCAGGCCTGGCACTGCCTCTTTACTGGTCTGTTCTCCTTTGTGGGTGTCCAGGTGCTGATCCTCTGCTGTCCTGAGAACTCCTCTGAGGTCTGCCCTCCTTCAAGCCTTTCCAGGCAGAGCCATGGGCCCAGGGAACTCCCTGTGGGGCTGTCACACCTGTCCCCATCTGCAAGAGCCCTGCAGCCCATACTCCTGCATCACCACGTGGACCTTTCCTTCCCCTCCACCCCCGGGTGCTACCCACACCTGGGTGCTACCCCCCAGCAGAGCTTTAGCCACTTGACCTTCCCCTCGGCTCTGCCCTCTAAAGACCAGGACCTCACCGACTGTCTGTGTTTGTTCTTTTTTAAACCTCCAGTGACTAGAGATAAACTATGTGAAGAATGAATTTAATCAATTAATTAAATTTCCATGAACATTTCTTACAGATGAGAAAAAAAGACAGAGTCATCTGAGTGCCCCTAGGAGGCTGGCAGAAGCTGACCTAATGGCCAAACCTGACCTCTCTCATGCGCACAATGGGTCAACTGAAGGCCAGCTCTTCTGTGATGTTTTCTCACCTAGGAGCAATATCATTGGAACTCTCAGCTGTCTGGAGACAGCAGAGTCACCTGGGCCTTGTGTCTCTCCTGTCCTAAATCAAATTCAGACTCGCGCTTACACAGTCTTCATCGGAGCAGAGGTCTTTTGGGTGCCTTCTTGGTCCTGGAACCACACGAGGTGTACAGGGCCCCGAGCTTGGAGAGGGCCCATGGCCCCGGGTTCATCCTTGGGCTCTTGGAACAGGCACCTTCGGAAATAGATCTGCCCTTGCTTGGAGGCAAAATGCAGATCTCTCCAGATGGTGCCATAAGTGAAGTCACCTCCATTCTCCCGCCCAGCTGGGACACAGTGGAAACACAATGAAGATCCAATCCTAGGGGCTTCTCCAGCATGGAGCAAATCAATCCATTGGAGCAATCAATCCACTGGAACGCGGTGCAGACAGCTCTGGCCCATCTCTCCTGGAAGCAGTGTGCGCTGTGAACTTGCCTTTGTGAGTTCCTCAGAGCGTGGCCCAAGTCTCCCTTTTGCTTGGCTGTTCCCTATTGCTGCCCTCTAGTTACACATGATGAGCTTCCAGATGGCATTAAGCCAGGGCCCCCACATTCAGACAGTGCTGAATCTCATTAGAGGCCCCCACCAGCCTCAGGAAGCCCGCAGAGGTGATGGCGCTGCGCGACCTGCGTTTGTCTGCAGCATTTAATACTTCCATTTTCTTGGTTATGACAAAAAAAAAAAAAAAGAAAGAGCGGAGAAAAATTTGCTTTTCTTCTGCAGTTTGATGACTTTAGCAAATAGCTTTGCCTCTGAACCTAACAAGCTTCTGGCCATCTTTCCAGAGGGATGTGATTCCCAGTGCTTCGCTGGGCCGCAGAACAGGAGGGGCCTCTGCAGCCCTGTCCCGCTCCATCCCAGGAGACTCCTCTGCGCTCATTTGCTAAACTGGAGTGGCCACGACATTTTGCAGAGAGCAAACCAAACTCACGTCAGCCCCAAAGCTCCCATGAATGAGCTCATGCTCAGAAACTGGTGCTGTCTCCAAAACAGAGGCAGAGATGGGCATAGGGAGGGACGAGGCCCAGGAGCCGCCCAAGGCCGTCCCAGTCTGTTGGATGAGACACATCCTGAGCACACAACCGAGAAGGCAAAGTGTCACTAGAGTCACTCTGTCACTCGGGACAGGATTTCATTAGTGCCTCCGGTGCCAAGCACAGAAGAAGCTTACTGACTGGGGAAGAGGAAGAAGGGGACATGCGAGCCCATGTTCATCCTGACCTAAGTATGAAAGGTGCTCTTTCTCGTTCTCCTGCTGCCCTGGACACCCCAAGCCCTCCAGCCAGGCTGTTCATTCTGTGACATCCTCCAGGCCTGAGGCTGCTGCTGTCCACCTGCTCAAGGAAGCCAGGGGCTGGGCAGGCACCCACTGTCCCATCTTCAGGCAGGGGCTCGTTCCCTGGGCCTTCCTGGGGGACAGTGACTGTGATGAGTAGGGCCCCTAGAGGAAGGGCATGAGGGCTGGGGGTTAGGGGCTATGGGACAACAGCAGCTCCAGGCAGGGCTCACGGGTCATCGTGCCTCTTCCTGTGGCCTGCAGGAGCCATGCTCACGCTCTGGTCTGAGTCAGGCAGTGAGGACCTCCCCAGTCTTGTGCAGAAGCTCAGGGTTTGGACAGGCAAGGGTGGACACAGAGCCCTGGACAGACGGTGAGCACAGAGCCTTGGCCTGGACGCTCTTCTTCCTGTGATACTGTAGGTGAGACGGACTGATGGCTCTCGCAGGTGGAGGGGACCTGTGGCCAGCTCCAGCAGTGGCAGGTGCTGTGTGTGATTTTAGCTTGGCCCTTGTCATGGATGTGACCTTCCCGTTACTGTTCATGAAGTGAGATGCACAGAAACAGGGAGAGTTGAGGAAGCTTACAGTGATTTGCCACCGTGTGGCCCCCAAGAACACAGACAGCTTAGCCTGGGTGCTAGGTGTTGTAGGCTGCTCCACAGGCGCACCCGAGGGACTCTGCCTCCACATAGCATTTGTAGAGCTGCAATCGGACTTACAGTGAACCTACTCATGGCCGCCATTGAGAGCACCCAGATGGGGGACACTTGGCAGGAGGTAGAGTGGCTCCATCTGCCAGCCTGGTGGAGGCAGTCAGAGCCACTGTCCACTGTCTCCAGAGGCAGGCAGGACTTACTGTGGAGCCGTGGAGGGTCATGGGTAGGACTTTGGCCCCCCAGTGCTCATGCATGCAGGCCTGGAGCCAGGGGCTTGGGTTCAAACCCTTCCTGTGCTGTGGCTTGGGGCAACTGCCTCAGCTTCTCTGTGCTGTGTGAGTCGGACCCCAGTGAGCGTTTGCGCTCAGAGCAGCAGGCAGCCCTGTGTCATTGGGCCTGGGGCTCCATGGGGGTATGGTGGATGCCTCTGTCCACGAGGGCACCCACAGGCCTCGCAGTGTTGCCCCAACCTTTTCGCCCGCCCCTCCTCAGCTTGCATCCACACACTGTGGAGCTTGCGCCTCTTCCCGCGGAGCAGGAGCCTCACGGCAGCTGTGCCGTGGCTGCAGTGGGGTTAGGAGAAACCCTGGCCCAAAGAGGGGGTCGAGAAATCTTCCAAATGACCGAGCAGGTGCCCTGCTTGCCGCCCTGGTGCCCTGGGCGTGAGCTCCTGCACAGGGAGGTGCCCCACGGTCTTGGAGGGCGGAGCAGTCACAGATCCTAGGAAACCGCCCTGGGTCTAACTGTACCAGCAGCTGGGCAGGGGCCAGCATTGCATCCCTTGCTGCCCCTGGGGTGGGAGGGTCAAGGCCCCGCCCCCTTCCCTGCACTGATCACCTGTTCAGACTCAAGGTTTCCAGGTCCCCAAGCTGGGACAGCATGGCCCAGCTCCTGAAGCCCAGCGGGGAGAAGCTGGCAGCGCCAGCTCCCGGCTGTGCCAGGCAGCTGCGGAAGCCGTCGCCTTCTGAGACTGTATGCACTAACGCCTCCGAGAGTTTCCAAAATGTTTGGCTGGAAATGGGAAACGGGAGCCATGCTGTGATACCGGGGAAAGCAGGAGGCTGAGCAAGTTCCCGTCACCGGCTTCCACGCTCCCCCTCAGTCAGGTCAAGGGGCACCGCCTTGCCAGCACCGGCATCGTAGGCCTGTCACTTTGACCCTCAGGCACCTCCTCTGCTGCCTGGGGACAGTGAGAGCTCCAGCCTCACTGGTTGTCACAAGGGCAGTGTGAGATGCTGGAGTGGCATGGCGGGCGTGCCCCTTGGCCACTGGCTGTCAGATGTGGCTAGCTCTCCTTCTGCTGGAGAAAGCCTGTCTTCCTGACCTCCACTCCCACCACCTGCCCCAGTTTACTCCCTCCTGGCTCCTGGGCTAAGGGAGGGTGGCTAGCCCCGCGGCCTGGGGCAGGATTCAGAAGGCACAGGGACCATGGTGAAGGTCATCCACCTGCTAGAACTGTCCGGTGCTCATGATGCCAAGCAGTCCCCCAGGGGGGAAGGAAACTGAGAGTTAGAAAGCACGAGGGCTGATCCCATCCAGCTGCTCATGTGCTGTGTGCCTTTGAACAGGTTGCTTTACTTTTCTGGTCCTCCACAGGAGAATGGGCAGAAGACCCACACCACCTTGTCCCCTTTCCCTCTTTCCAGGTGTGCGGCCCCATGCCTCGGTGCCTTCCTGGTGTCTGAAGGTGCGATACTGGACAGCCTCCCGGGCTGCTGTTCACTGTGCCTGTGCATCTCTGTGCCTCAGGGGAGGCTGAGAGTCTGCTCCAGTGAGCTCACAGGAGGAGCCAGAGGGTCCTCTGGAAGGAGCCCCAGGAAGGGCTGCAAAAGAGGAATTTTAAAAACAGTGGTGAGGCTGAAAAACACAAGAAGAGAGCCAAGAGAGAGGAGGGGACGAGGACCACAGTCCAAGCCCGCGGCTGGCCGGGAGCAGGCTCCAGCCTGGATCTCCTGACCGGAGGAGCTGGGCAGGAAGTGAGCCGTCCATCCCCAGGTGAGCAGGGGACCAGCCAGGGTGACAGGGACATTCTCCTCCTGTTGCAGCACTTGCAGGGGTCAGAGAATTCCGGGAGCCAGGAAGAAAGGTGTTCTGGGGGGTATCAGCCACAGGTGCAGCTGAGCAGACCACAGCCCTGTGGCCCAGCAGGAAGGCTACTTCTGAAGGCTCAACATGGGATGATGCAGAAAAGCCCCAGTGGGCAGGCTGCTCCTGAGTCCCCACAGCAGAGAGCCCTCCAAAAGGCATGGACTTGAAGCAGAGTCCAGGAGGCAAGGAGGCCCAAGCTGAGACCGACCCTGACCTGTGTGACCTTGGACAAGTCACCTCCCCTCCTGCTCTACAAGAAGTGTGAAGCAAAGGACCAGATCTTCTCAGGATTGGGCCTTGTCAGAGCTGATGATTCTAAGTCTCTTTTTTATTTTCTTCTTGACTTTCTGTTTTCTCTGAAACTCCGAAGGGTGGAGTTTGCCAGAGAAGAGCAAGGCCACATTCAAACCCCTCAGGCTGACCAGGAGCCCATCACAGCTCAAACCACCAGAGCAAAAAGGACATCCCTTGGTTCTTGAGACATAAGAGCAGGCTTCAGGCATGCTGGTATCTAGGGCTGACACGGTGCTGTCTTGCCTGTCCCCTGCCCTAGTTCTGTCCGCCACTCATACATCAGCTAGTGGTGGCAAGTCACCGCAGCACCTCATTGGCTCCTCGGTAGCCTGGTGCTGTTGGTTCCAGCCAAGCTCTGAGGTCCACCTTGGATCCGCCAGCCTGTTCACTCAGCCATCGTCAGCCAACTGCTGAGGCCCAGGTTCAAGTCCAGCCCCATGGTTGGTGGGAGTGTGACCTCAGATGAGCAATCGAGCAGTCTCCCTGTTACTGATGTGCGGGTCACCACAGACTGCTGAACTTCCCGCACTGGTGAACTAAGATGGGTGGAGTCTCGCCTGGAGGCCTCCAAAGTCGGGGTATGGCAGGACTGTACTCTTCTAGAGGCCTACGCACCTTGGCTGGGACCCTTCCTCCGTGATCAAAGTGGCCCTGGTGACCCTTCCCACAGCAGCCTGCAGCACTCTGACCTGGCCTTCCTGCCTCCGTTTCTACTTATAGGGACCCTTGAGATGACAATGGGGAACCACCCATCCAGAGGGCAGCCAAGCACCCCCATCCCCCTGGCACTCATTCCTCCGGGAAGGACGGGGGCATTAGGATGTGGACATCTTTGCGGCCGTCATTCTGCCACCCCTGCCAGGCCTCCTCGTCACCGCTGCTCAGAGGGTTGTCCTGATGCAGAAGGGGGGAACACAGGGTCCTCAGCAAGAGCCCGGTATACAATAAGTGCCTAATGAGTGGCCCGAGTGGTTGTCAGGAGAAAAGCACCAGCGGAACAGTGTGAAAGCAGCCAGCTCAGCCTGGGCCTCAGGCCTGTGTCCCGTCCCTGTGCCACTGCACAGCTTTCGTGGGTGAGGCCAGTTTCCTCTGCCGGTCCCCATGACGTGCGAGGAGGACAGGCCGCAGCGTCTGGGGACCAGTGGGGCAGCTCTGTTGCAAGGACACTAGGGCCACTGACCCTCCCCCGTCACAGATCCCCTTTAGGACAGGAACCGAGGCACCTGGCATTCAGCAGCCGCTCAATAAATGCTCTTCGCTCTAAATACCGACGAGGCAGGATGCCCCAGCTCTGCCCAGCCTCCAAAGTCCTGCCAACCTTGGCCAGCAGCAGCACCAGCCGGGGACATGGCCAAAGAGCTGAAGGCCTGGGAGCTGGAGGACTCCCAGCCCTGGCTCTGCCCCTTCATCTCCCCACCCCTGAGTTGCTTGGTGCTGACCACAGGGTGGATTTCTTAAATGTCGCCTGGAGGAAGAGCAGTGTGACAGTGCTGTACTCCAGAGGCTGCCTCCCCTGCCTCCCAGACTAGTCCCTGACCTCCACCAGGGGTCCTGCAGGCACTGTTGGGGTTCAAGAGGCCACTTCTCCAGCTCCATAACCTACCTGGCAGCCTAAGCCATTCTAACAGTGAGAAGCCTGAGGCACAGAGAGGGGAAGGAGCTGCTGAAGGGTGCACAGCTTTGAAGAGACTGGGGCTGGAGCTCCAGTCCCCCTTGTCATCACCTTCCCAGTAGAGGGAAACACAGCTGGAGATGCCAACCCTGGCCCCTCTCTCCCTCCCTGCTCCCAGCCTGGCATTTTAAAAAGCTAATTGCGAGTTTAATGACCCCCCACGCACAGTCACATGCTGCTGACACTGGTGCAGCCTTGAGGATGAAGGAGCCGCCCAGGCCACCTGTGAGCTGCCGAGCCATTGGGGGCAAGACCCCGCAGCAGCGTCTGCGATAGGGGCGGCTGAGGGCTCCCTGGGCACCCAGGCCCCGAGTCGTCTGTTCACGGATGCAAAGTAAATAGCAGATCTAATCTGGCGGGGAGCACAGAGCATGGCAAGCTGCTGGGTCCACCGGGGCTGGGAAGTCGGTCCGCCAGTGAGCGTTTCTCCGTCTAGACAGGACACTGAGCAGATCTCACGCTCTGCTCTCGGGTCCCCTCGAGGGCCTGCTGGGGGCTTCTCTCTCCCTCTTTAGGGCTCCTTCACACCACCAGTTACACAGGCCACACAGTGGGGGAGCCGTTGTGAACTGGGAACCCACATACTCCCCGCTTCTCTGTCCTGTCCTGGGCTCTGCAGGTCTGGGTACAGCTCAGGCTCCCGAGCCTCAGTTTCCCCATTTGAGAAATGTATGTGATGGTACTGACCTCATGGGGTCACCACAGCTCACTGAAGCAACAAACAGGATAGACACCAGTGGGTTGGATGGTGTCCCCCAAGTTAATCTCCACCTGAACCTCGGAACCTGCGAAGGAAACAGTCATTTCAGAGGTGGTCAAGTGAAGACATGGCCCTACAGGAATGAGTGAGTCCTAGTCCCGTGTGCCTGGGGTTCTCAGAGCAGGAGACCCTCAGGGACACAGGGCAGAGGAGAACACTGTCCAGGAAGCGCCACCAGCCACAGGTGCTGGAAGAGGCTCCCTCTGGCCTCCGCAGGGGTGGGCCTCCCATGTCCTGGTTTCACACTTCCAGCCTTCATAACCCAGAGGGAGTAAGGGTCTTTGTCTGTGTTGTTGTGTTCTAGCGGCCCTGGGGAACTAAGCAACTGTAAAAATATTAAGGACTTGTTGGACACTTAGCACACGCCGGCCCTGCTCCTCACCACACTGCCTGGAGAGGCAGATGTGACCGTCATGTCATCCCTGTTATTTTGTTTAACAGCGGGGGGGGAGGCTGAGCCTCAAAGCCCAAGTGGCCCTCCCAGCCGCCACTCAGAAAGCCTCTCCCTTCCTCCTCCCCTAGCACATCTGCCCCTGGCTGACCTTCACCAGGGCTCTGGAGACCCCACTGGCACAGGAGGATGCTCCCTGCCTGGTTCCTCCCCACGGTCCTTCCAGCCGGGGACCGTGTCTGTGCCTACAGGGCCAGAGCTGCTCCAAGGCCATGCGTGCTGGGATGTGGGGGCAGGTTTTTGTCCAGCCCAAAACCTGCTCTGAGCAGGGATCTCAGGGGTGGTGCTGAGGGTTCTTGGCTGGATGCTCCATAGCACTGAGGTGACACCCCAGACCCTTCATGGCCATATCCCCAGCCTTTGCCCCCACGTGGAGGCAGTGGTACTCCCTTGCACTAACATTTACTTGATATTTTTATTTAAATCACCCTCTCTTGATTTATTTAACTTAAATGGACTCCTGTTAAAGGACCTTTACTGAACAGGCTGATGGGGCTAGCAAGGCATTTGTCCTAGTTCACATTAAAATAAAGGGTAATAACTTAAATGATTGATCTGCTGTGGCCCAAAGGCAGCCACTCACAATCCCTGGGGCACCGCAGATCCAAAGACCAGAAAATCTATCATATAGGTGTAGAAACTGAGTCCAGGGTGGCTAGGAGCTTGCCCTGCATCACAAGGTAAGCCAGTGGCAGAGCAGGGTCCCTGGTGTCATCGCAGCCTCCTCCCTACTGCACTGTGCATCCTTCCCTTGCCTCTAGCAGGAGTGAGACAGTAAGCAGGTGGAGGGAAGGGCTGAACCCCACATGCCCTTTGCTGCTGCTACCACTCATAGTAGGTGCTTTATCAACTTTTATTAGATCCTACAGAACCAGCACTACGTGGATGACATCAAGACCCATCACCATCTCTAGCAGAATGCAAGCGTCCTGTGACCATAACTGCAGCAGCCTCAGAGTGCTTCAGTGGCTGATCCCGGGGAAGTAACTTCTAGCCCTCCGTGCAACCAGGATCTCCTCCCGAGAAATTCTCACGTCTGCATCTATGGGCCTGCAACAGTTGTAGCCGCTCAAGTTCCTGCCATGACTTCAAGACATCTTTCTTACTGTCTCTGTTTAAAGTACTCAGCCTCTCCTTAGTGGCTATAATCTCTTTAACAACTGCACTTTTTCACAATTGCACTTTTCTGGCCAAACTGAAAGCTTCTAAAATCCTTCAGCTTTGCTTTCTGCTCTTGATTTTCACAGTAATCATGACTAAAAACTGCCAGCAAAATCCCTGCCACTGACTGAAAGCTGTGCTGCCTTGAAATTTCCTCCACCACGTCACTGTTTTTTAAAGAGAGAGGGACAAGAAGAGAGAGAGAGGAGAGAGAATCAATTTTATTTAGTTTATCATGTCACTTTCATTGCTTTGACACTTAGTTGTGCACATGGTGCTGGGTTTATCCCATCCTCACACATGCCAGGCAAGTACTGTAACTGCTGAGCCACCGCTCCAGCCCCAGTCCTTCACCTTTTAATTCAGCCTCACACAGCCTCAGGACATGGGCAAAACAAAGATGAGCTTTTTGCCGAGACATAATACAATGGGCCTCTATTCGGATTCCTAACAAAGTCCTCCTTTCCCTCTGAAACCTCCTGAGCACAGTCTCTTTTCCTCATCACCACCTTCCAAGCTCCTTCCAGAATCACCCATTAAACTCTGCTTACGGAACTCCAAGATTTCTCCAACTGCACCTCCACACTTTTCCAAGCTTCTCCTGAAAATATTTCCAAAGGCTTCCGAGCCACGTGGTCAGCAGCAGCTCTACTTCTTTTTACCAGTTTTGGTATTAGTCAGCTTTGCGTCACTGTGACCAAAAACACAGAAACAACTGAGAAGAGGAAATTTCGTTTTGGCTCATGGGTGTCACGGGTTCAGTCCATGGTGGGCCAATTCCATTGCGTGAGCCTGAGGTGAGGCAGAATATCACAGCAAGAGTGTGGTGGAGGAAAACCGCTTTGTTCATGGAAGCCAGGCGAGAGGAAATGGGCTCAGGAAGGTTGAGAAAACTGCCAGGGGTCACCCAGCTTGGGGAAAACCCATGGGCAATACATGCTTCCTCTTCACGAGCAGCGACGTTCGAAACCACATCAGCTTCTCAGACCAACATTGACGTGCACAGGTGCTGGGTGCCTGAACCAGCAGTGTCTTGCCACCTTCCGTAAGGCCATCAGGCATCCTGGTGCCCGTGTGTTACAGGTTGAATTGTGCCCCCCAAATAGATGTGTTCAAGTCTTGATTCTTAACCCACAGGACCTCAGAATGTGATCTTGCTTGGAAACAAAGGCCACTGCAGATGTGGTCACGCTGCAGCACGGGGCCCTGATCCAGCGACTGGGACTCACACAAGAGAGCAGGGAACAGCCAGGAATGACAGATATGGCTGGGGGCCAGCAGCAGCAGCAGCAGGGAGGCTGACCCTGAGGTCTCAGAGGGAACGCAGCCGTGCTGACACAGAGGCCTGAGGCCAGGCAGGCAGCAGTAAACGGGCCCTGGCTCCACTGCCCACCATCTGGGTCCATCAGCCAACAGGTACGTGCTGGTGGGCCCCGGTCCAGCCCTGTGAGGCACAGGCAGCTGCTGCCTTTGGGAAGTGGCCTGGTGGAGGAGAGGTGCTAAGCAAACACGCAGTTTCCGCAGAAACCCAACCTGCAAAGTTTGGCTTCCCGGAGAAAAGGATCAGAGTGAAGTCCCATAGGAGTCAGACCCTCCCTGTGCTTCCTGCAGTGTGAGAGGGGCCAGGCTTCCTCCTATGTGGGAAGCATCCTCAGAGAGCTGCCTGCCAGGCCACTGTGAGGATGCAAGGAGCTGACACAGGAAAAGCCCTGGGCGCACACCCGGGGGGAGAGAGTGCTGGGGATGTGCTGGGGACAGGCGGGAGCAGGATGCAGGGGGGAGCACTCAAGGAGACATGACCCAGCTGGCTGCAGGTAGTCAAGGGAACACAGCTGGCCAGGCAGCCTGGCAGGACACTCCAGAGGCCACTGGACCTGTCTGCCCAGAAGGATGGCCAGGGAATATCCCTTGGCTCCTGCCTGGATCCCCTCCACTTGCTGGAAGTTCTGCCCAGCTGGGTGTGATTCCTCCCCTTACAGAGAGCTGCTCTGCCTTTGGGGGTGACCCCTACAGAAACCAGAGGACCTGGGGTAGCCCCAGGTAAACCAGCATCAGAGTAACTGTGGCCCATCAAAAGGCACAATGTGGGCTGTGCCCAATCATGACCCCTTCTCCAAGGGGACGTGGAGGTGTGCCAAGGAGGCATAGCCAGGTGGCTGGTGGTTTACCACCTGAGGAATGGAATGATCAAGGCCCAGCAGGCAAGCGAGGTCACATAGCACCTGGGGTGGCCACGCAGAGCTTGGGCCTGGTGCCGGACACCTCCCAGCAGACCCCCCATGCCGTGACACTGTGGGGACTCATACGGCAGGCGTGTAGATCTTTGAACAGGTAAATGCGCACATACTCGCTTCCCACCTCGCTGTGTGGCTTGGATTATTCAGCTGTTCTCTAGCCAGAGTCCCAGGAACAGCCGCTCCACTGCCCTCCCGCAACCCCGGGGCCCCTGCCCTACCTGAGGGACAGTCCCTGCATCACCTGGCCGTGTCAGCTCCTGCCTCTGTCACCGTGGCCAATGGTAAGTGTCACATTGTTCCAGAGTCAGAACTAGTGCTCAGAGTGTCATTTAAAAGTAAAATCGGATAGGAGAACTCATTCGTGCTGAGACTGTGGCATTTGCCCAAGCTTCCTGCCAGACAGAACAATAAAAATTTTACCCGTAATGGTACTTTGCCAAGTTCTTCCACTGGAGATGCTCCTCTGCCCCCAGGCTTTGAAATGATTCTTGAGTGCCGGGCCCAGCCAGCTCCTCCTCCTGCTCCACCCGCAGGATGTCTGCACTCTGCTCTGTCCCCTCTGGGAAGCGGGGGAGGAGATGGCATCAGCGTCCCCTCCCTCCCACCGCAGGTAGTGTGAGAAGACAGAGGAAGGAAAACCCTAGCAGCTGGTAAACTTGATTTCCTAAGGACGGGCACAGTGAGCAGCGTTCATAACCAGAGGAAGACAGGAGGGCAAGAGGCAGGCAAAGAGCAGCTCCACCCCTAAAGCCCCTGTGCCTGCGAGGACAGCACAGCGTCACACCTTCCCCAGCAGCCCCTGGAGAGGCCCTGAACTCAGGCCTGGGAAGAGCGAGCAGGAAACTGACCCTTGCGCTCCAGACCTCCAGCTTTAAATCTTCATGATTCGCTTTTTAAAAACATTATTTGAAAACTTAGAAAGAGAACTCCCATCAGACTAAAAATGGTTTTAAACCGCGTTCTCGCTGGAGAAGGCCTGCGGACGTGACCCCACACGGTCACTGTGGGGGAGAATGCCCCATATTTATTGAAGTGCTCCATCTGCAAACCCCACTTGCACATTCTGGAAGGGGGCTGATGCAAGAGCTCGGGGTAGAGTCCTCCTAAGAACGGTCACAATAGCAAAAGCAGACAGACCTTAATCCCTGCTGGGGGCTGCACAGTAAGCCATTAGAATCCAAGCCCTGACCCCAGTGGCCGTTGAAAGGATCAAGCCAAGCTGCACGTGCCAACCTGCAAAGCTTGCGTGACACTTTCCCAGGATTGGAAAGGGAGCTGCAGGAGGGTTCCGCAAGGTTGGCCGTGTGGACGCTCGCATGAGGACAAGGGCCCTGTGAGACACTCCAAGCGGGCAGCAAACGGACCCACCATGGTGGCCACCACACTGCTGTTCAATACCTCTGGCCAACTGCACGTCTGGGCCACCTTCAAGCAGTGAGCAGATGCGTCACAGGGCCACCACTGGACATTTGACTGCTGCCGCGGAAACCTCGGAGCTCTTTTCGCTCAGCACGATGACCAGTCATCTACAAGAGCCGCTTCCTGCCACCTCATCCCAGGGAGCAGAGCCCCTCACCACTCAGCCACACGCTCAGCTTGTAGTCCTAGGCGTCGATTGTCATTTCCCAGAGCCTCCCATCCCCCACAGAGGCACGGAGTCACCTCGAGGATTGCGTATGGACAGAGCACAGTCTGCAAAGAGGACGTGGCTATTTGTCATTAAGGGTCCAACCTATCACACCTGAGTTGTGCGATCAAGATTGATCTTTTAAAAGGAAGAAAAAACTAACAAGAAAAGTACTGAAAAGCAGTATCTAGGAGTCTTGGCCTCTGGCGGCAAACGTGGGCAGTGATGGTCGATTCTGTGTCAAGTTGGCTGGGCCAAGATGACCCTGGCAGTGTGAGCAGTCGTCCCCGTGGGAACCCACAAGGAGACTTTATAGTGTGTGGTGTCAGCTATAAACGAGGAGAGAAGAGGACTGAACTCAAGCGCAGAACCTGGATCGCGCGATGGGGGTCTGCAGCTGGCTCACATGCATGTCTGCCATTCTCACAGACGGTGGAGGCACCGCACGTAACTGTCTTCATTTCACTGGCACAAATGACAGTGTGGGAGGCTGGGAGGCTGACTGGAGTGGAGGCAGGCACCAGATGCAGGCATTCTGAATCCAGCGAAGATAACCCACCCCTTCCATTTTACAGTGGCCTCTGTACACAAAAGGATGGCCTGGTTAGTGACACTGCTCCCCAAGGTCACTGTGACCTGTTCCAATGGCAGAAATCAGCCTGATACCTAAAAGGACTTTTCCTAACTATTTTTTGGAGGTTGACTTGAGCTTTTATTGCCACCCAACATGTCCACCTCCTTGTCCTGGCAACAGGACCCTGGTTTCCCTTTGGAGATGTCCCTTCCCTCTCTTTTAGGCCCTGAGTGTCTTGGAGTCCTGGGTGGAACCAACCTGATCAGGTCCTCCTGGTTCAAGCCAAGGAAGGGTGCTGGAGCCAGCAAGAGACACTACTTCCCTTGGGTTTGAACCAGGGAGGATCTAGGTTTGGTGATGCTGGCAGCCATATTGCCATCCCTGGACCTTGGGGATGAAGACAGTGTGGAGAACAGGGCCAGGCAACAGAGTGAGAAACCCAGTGCTGGACTCTTGCCTAAAGCCAAGTCTTGGGGTCACATGATCAAAGCCAATTTCTGTGACCGCAGCGGCTTGGGATTGCATGATTTAACAAATGCCCTTTCTGCTTGCACTAGTACGGGTCAGGTGTTCTGCTCCTAGGAGGGAAAAGGAACATCTGGGAATCTGAAACACCTTGGGAATCGGCGTTGACTCTGTTGGTTATTATTGGAAGTGACCTGGCCATTGCCAACACCAAGGTTATCAGTAAATAAAAGAATGGTCCCTAAAATGAACGTGCACCCAGGTGTCCCGCCGATGGTCCCCTCCATCCGGACCCGGCTGCTCTCCACAGCGAGCCGTGGAAGGCAGCCCCGCAGTGACGGACATCTCACAAGGACTCGCTTACTGCTCTAAGCTCCAGGGTTTGACAGAGGGATCCAAGAGCACCCGGGAGAAGGAGGCAGAGCAGCAGTAGCTCAGTACAGGGAGCCCTGAAGTTCAAGGTCGGCAGCACTAGGGAAAGAAGGAACAAGAGAGAAAGCAGGAGAGTGAGGAGGGGCTGGGGCTGCGCCACACAACAGGGGGCCCAGGGAAGGACTGTGAGGAGGTGGCATTTGACCAAGCATGTGGTATCTGGGGAAGGAGGTCCCAGGCAGACAGAGCGCAGGTGTACGGGTGCTCAGGCCACGGCAGGCCCTTCTACCCGGAAGCCTGTGGGGCTGCACGTGGCAGCCAGGTAAGGCTGGACTGGTGGCAAGTTCTGAGGTGACAGTGCAGGGACGCTGCAGGTTTGAACAGAGCAGCGGCTTGCTCCGACTGCCAGCTGTAGGTGAGGACAGTGCAGGTAATCAGGGAGGCCAGCAAGGGGCTGCCACAGTCCAAGGTGGAGCTGGACGCTAGCCCTGATGGTGGCAGGGGCCATGTGACCTGCACAGCTTTCAAGAGTAGAGTTGTCCGGAATTCCCGCCCTGCAGAGAGCTGCTCCCCGGGGAGTCTGTGTTTCCCCATGAACCGAGCCTCCACCAGCCTGGGTGCCCCTCAGACTTGGGGGCCACCCTGGAAAGAGAAAGGCTGCCTGGGGGAATGAGGGTCCCCTCAGCACCCCTCCCCAAGGAAGGGCTTCATCCTGAGGACATTGTCCAGGCCTATGAGTCCTCGTTCAGCACCCCAAGTGACAAACACCCCACTACTCCCCCGACAGGCTCTCTAAAATGGCCAGGTGGGTTCGGGGGCAGAGACTGGAGTGCCAAGGTGGTTCCCCAGTTGGACCCAGCTGCTTCTGCAGAGAAGCTTTAAGCCAAGGACAGGGGCCACCAGCACCTACACAGCTCATTAAGTAGGAATACGCTCAATGCTTTTCTTCTTATCAGTTGACAGCTTCCAACAGATAGAGCTTATTTTATTTAAGCTTTTGAACTCCCAGCAAGATAAATATCACTGAATTCCAGTCTTCATGGGAAGAAAATTAAAATGGATGAAGTCAGAATCCTGAACAGGTTTTTTGGAACTTGAGCAGGGTGGGCCCACACGGGGATCTAAATGGAATCAAAGTCACACTGTGTTGGTGTGGAGAGCTGAGTTAAAGGGACCCAGGCTAGAGTTGAGGAACAGCAGGCTGGCACCAGCCAGGGTACAAATGCGCCTGTTGGTAGTGGCAGCTCCAAAGAGATGGCCTGTAAGGCAAGAGGCGATGAAGGAACTAGGAGAGCAGAGCAGCGGCTCTGTGGTAAAACAGGTTTACTGAAGGTTTAGTGAGGATGGGGCGCCCAGTGGAGTCTGGGGCCCACCTGCCGCTTACAGCCCGGGGTAGATACAGAGGGAGTGAGCGGGGAGGGGATTAGGGCATCACTAGGGAGTTGTCAGGCAGGTTCTTGTTCTGAGATGGAAGAGGTCTCAAAATGGCATTGCTTAAGTCACATTCTACCCAACACATACCAAAGTTAAGGAAGTTAAAGGGTTAAGGAAAAAGCCAATATTCTGGCCCTTGACCTGTTTGGTCAGCCAAAATTCCGGGACTTTAGGACTTCTCTAAGTCAACCAGTGCACATGCTGCAAAGAGGATGGTCATTGGAAAGGGGAATGTCCCTGATGCTTCCAAGGGAAGCCACACGTGTACAGCAAGACCCTGACCCATCCTGGCAGATGCCACCACTGGTAGAGGAAGACTAAAGGAGCCAAGAGGCTCTCACATGTCCCCAAGAGTGGCCTCCTGAGGAATCTCAGATGACCCTAAGAATAGATAAGCAAAAAGGTCAATTTTGACCAACTTGGTCTTGAACATCTGGCAGGAGACTTATAACCAAAGCAAACCAAACATGGGCATTTAAAAAGAGAGACAATGATATTTTTTTTTTAGAGAGGAACAGAGAGTGAGAGAGAGAGAAGCAATTTTTATTTAGTTTTTCATGTGACCTTCATTCCTCTGACACTTTGTTGTGTACGTGGTGCTTGGGTTTGAATCCGAGTACCCGCGCATGTGAGGCAACCGTCAGAACCACCGAGCCACTGCTCCAGCCCCAACAATGATTCTTTTAACGTAACTCAAAATATGTGCTTGTGTCAGTCCTCTCCCAAGTAAATAAAATAGAGAGATTATATATAAAGGTTATTATAGAAGATACTACCAGAGTCCCAAGTTTGTTCTAAGCCAGTTTGAGACCTACAAATTTCCCTAAACTTCTATGTAGTTAAACTCAATCTGTTTTTCACTGGTATGATGGTTTAGTTCTAATATTTATCCCTCAGATCAACCTAAGAGATGTGCTGTGGCATATAAAAGCGCTGGGTGACTTAACCAAGACAGTCCTAAACGACACAGCTAAAGGAATCCTGCTGACACAGAGGAAATGCCAATAAAAAGCTACCTTACAGAAAGCAGATGTCCCCAGCTCAAGGGGGCACGGTGCCACTATAAAAATTAAACGTGTTCCTAGCAACTCTACTAATGTATCTAAAGCTGTGAATGGCCTCCACTCACAGTAGATGACATGTCAGACCACACCCTCAGCTCTAACAAGTTGATATCTTCATGCTCTTCAAAGGCTGGCTGATAACTCTGTTTTGTACTAATTGCTTGCAGAAAATAATGTTTTGTTGCATTGCATACACCTCCAGCATAAACCCTGCCCCATGTCCACCATGTCCAGACACCTGGCAACAGCCATCGTGGAGCCTTGGGGAGGAAAGGGGAGGCTGCCTATTGATGCATGCACCTGTCATGTGGCAAGGACCTGCCTCTACTGCCAGGGCTGGGCTGGGACCTCTTCTCTGGTGCACAAGCCCTAGGCTCCACTCACACCCTAGGCATGGCAGCTGGGCTGGGACACCTTAGCTCAAACACACAGCTTGGGAAAGTGCTGTCAGCACTGAGATGGAGCCTCTCTCTCCTCACAATCTTCCTCCAGCACACATTCAAGGAGCGAGTGCTGGGCAAGGGCCTTCAGGGCCAGAAGCCAAGCCCTGGAGCTGTGTGGTGGCTACCTCTACAGAAGATTCTGAGCTCCAGCCACCTTGCATCTCTAGCTCTGGCTCAAGTTCAGACACGGGCCCTGACAGAGGAATTGGAGAGTAGTAGAGAGATGCACCCAACTGCAGCATGAACCTGGTCCACCTACCCACCTGCCACTCACCTGCGTGGGGTTTGCATGGAATCATTTGGGAAAAAAAAATGTGTGCTTAAAAAACCAGTGTGTGGAGGCTGGAGCAGTGGCTCCACAGTTAATGTGCTTGCCTGGCCTGTGCGAGGATGCGAGTTCAAACCCAAGCACCACATACACAACAAAGTGTCCAAGGAACAAAAGTCACATGCAAAACTACATAAAAATCACTTCTCTCTTTCACTGTCCCTCTTTCTTAAAAAAAAAAAAAAAAAAACAATGTGTGGGAGGGAGTCATCTGTGGTTATAAAATTGTGACTGGGGCCCCTTGTGGCACTCAAGCCAAGCACTGTTAACACACACACTGAGAGTGAAAGGGTCCCTGGGGAAAACAGAGTAAGCTGCACAGAGCCTATCATTGTTGGTGTATCTGCTGTGACACTGAAATGCAGTATCACAAAAGGTTTCCACAGGGGAAACAGGACAAAGGGTGCAAAAGACTTCTGTATTATTTCTTAAAGTATCATATGCAGGCTGGAGTGGACACAACAAAGTGTCAGAGCAACAAAGACCATGTGAAAAACTAAATAAAATTGATTCTCTCTCTCTCTCTCACACACACAGCCCTTCACTCTCTTAAAAAAAATAATCCATTTGCATCTACAATTATCATTAAAAAATGGAAAACTTAAAAAAATAGTGCAGACTCTGGTGCTAGGCTGGCAAATGCCCAGGACACCTGCAGGACCCATGTGTAGAGCCTCCAAGCTTCAGCATAACTGCCAGGTCCAGATATATTGGGTCTATCCCCATCACCAAGGATCTCAGGACCCATTTCAGCACACTAGGCAAGCCCATTTGGGCCAGCCCCAGGCCTCTGAGACCCCAGGACACAGCAATGTAACCCCACCACTGAGCTTCAACAATTCAGCAGGCTGTCCTGCACACCCACCAGGTTCCAGATCTGTGCCCTGGAGCCCAGGTCAAATGGTGCATCAGAACGAGGCTTCAGGGAGAAGCAGCTTTCTGGAAGAAGGCGGTCATCCGAGGAATGATGTCTGAGCCAACCCTCTGACCTGCAAGGAAGAGGCACCTGGAGACCTCCTTTGCTTCAGCACAAGGACCTCAATTCAAAGATCCAGAAGAAGTTCTTCAAAAATGAGAAATCAAACCAGAAAAGGTTCACTTCCAACCCACAACTTCCCTGTCAAGGAACCCACAGAAAGGGAACAGGATGAAAACCTAGAAAAAATTATCAGTGATCAGATTACTAAAAGGAACAATGAACTAAAAGATTTAATGAAGGTACTAAGTGAGAAAACTAAAGAGATGAAAGACATTATTCTCAAAGAAATAGACAGTGAAAAAGGTAGTAACAGAACTAAAATCTTCAGTCAATCACATCAGAGTAACAGTGGCAGAATTTAATAATACAGTAATTTCTATAGAAAACAGAACATTCTCAAAGAAATAGGAATATTTTCCCACGTTAAAATAGAGTCAGATATGCTCATTCAGGAAGTGTATAGGACACCCAATAGAACTAATCAGAAGAGAAGCTCACAGAGACACATCATATTCAAAATGTATAACAGAGAAATTAAGGAAAGAATAACAAAATCTGCAAGAAAGAAACACCAGATCACATTGAGAGGCATACCAACAAGAATCACTTCTGACTTTTTAACTCAGACCCTAAGCAAGAAGATCCTGGAAGGAGATATTTAAATCCCTGAATGACCTCAACTTACAGTCAAGAATACCATACCCAGCAAAACTGAGCTTCAGATTCCAAGGGGGGAAAAGAACATTTCACAATAAGATCAAACTTGCAACATTCATGAACAGAAAACCAGCATTATGAAAAATTCTCAAAAAGAAACTCCAGATACATGAACAAGAAAACACTCCTCAAAAGCCACAAAGGAAATTCAAGAAAAGTACATGCTACCAAAAAAACAAGCAACACAGAACTCACTAGTAAAACATGATGACTATGAACCACAACCACATAAATATCCTAACACTGAATGTGAGTAGTCTCAATGCACCAATCAAAATACACAGATTAGCAGATTGGATCAAAAAACATAATCCAACAAAATGCTGCTTACAGGAGACCCATCTTATAGCCGAAGACATGCACAGATTGAGGGTGAAAGGATGGGGGAAAAAAATCTACCAGGCTAACAGCCCCAAGAAAAAAGCAGGTGTTCTAATACTTATATCTGACAAAGTAGATTTCAAAGAAAATTTAAACAGAAGACAAAGAATGCTACTACATCATAATAAAGGGAGCAATACATCAAAGAGACATAACCATAGTGAATATCCATGCTCCAAGCATTAATACTCCCAAGCATGTGGAAAAAATACTCAAGACATAAAACCATTTATGATTCCAACACAGTAATACTGGGAAACTTTAATGTTCCTTTATAACCAATAGACAGATCATAAGAGTAATAAACAATAAAGAGATCTCCAGGCTAAACAACTCCATAAATCAAATGGACTTAACAGACATCTATAGAATATTCAACCCCAAATTGACTGAGTTTACCTTCTTACCAGCAGCACATGGATCCATCTTCAAAATAGATCACATTCTAGGTCACAAAGAAAATCTCAGCAAATATAAAAAGTAGATACTGTCCCATGTATCCTATCAGACCATGATGCCATTTAACAGCAAAAATTATAACAAAAAATACACATACACATGGAGATTGAATAATACCCTATTAAATGAAGAATGGATCCAAGAAGACATGAAAGCAGAAATCAAGAAATTGTTGGAAGCGAAGGAGAGTGAAGACACAACATATCGAAACCTGTGGGGCAGCATGAAAGCATTCTTAAGTGGAAAGTTTAAACACCGAGTGCCTACGTTAATAACCAGCAGATATCCTTGAATAAATAAGCTTATGCTCCACCTTGGGATTAGAATCTAATCCCAAAGCCAGCAGAAGGCAGAAAATAATCAAGATCAGAGCTGAAATCAATGAAATTGAATACAAACAAACAAACAAACAATAAACAATAAAAAGAATCATGTAAACAAAGAGCTGGTTCTTCAAAAACCTAAGTAAAATTGACTGACCCCAGAGCCAATCTCACTAAGAGAAGGAGGGAAATGAAGCTAATCAGCAAAATCACCAATGAAAAGGGAGCAATCACCACTGACCCCACAGAAATCCAACTGATTGTCAGAACCCATTTTGAAAAACTACACCTTTAAATCAGATAATCTGGAAGACGTAGACAAATTTCTAAACACATACAACATTCTCAAGTTGATGCAGGATGATACTGAATGCTTAAACAGCCAATAAAGGCAATGAAGTCCATGTAGAAATTAAAAGCCTTCCCAAGAAGAAAAGTCCAGGACCTGACAGATTCCCTACTGAAGTATGCCACACCTATGAGGAGGAAATAACACCTCTCCTTATTAATCTATTCCAAGAACTTGAAAAGGAGGGAATCTCCCAAATACTTTTTATGAGGCAACAATTACTCTGATACCAAAACCCAACAGACACATCAGAAAAAGAAAACCACAGTTTTGTGATGAACACAGATGCAAAAATCCTTAATAAAGTTCTAGTAAAATGCTTCAAAAACACATTAAGAAAATAATTTATCACTATCTAGTGGGCTTCATTCTCTGGATGCAAGGCTGGTTCAACATACATAAATCAATAAATGTGACTCATCACTGAAACGGAATTAATGACAAAAAAACATATGATCATCTTAATTGATGCAGAAAAGCCTTCAATAAAATCCAGCACCCATTTATGATCAAAACTCTGGAGAAGATAGGGAACAAAGGAATGTATCTTAACTATGTAAAGGCCACATGTGACAAACCGTCAGCTAATATAATACTAAATGGAGAAAAGATTCCACTAAACTCAGGAACAAGACAAAGCTGCCTGCCCTCACCACTTTCATTCAATAGAGTCCTTGAGGCCCTCGCCAGAGCAACCAGGCAAGAGAAGGAAATCAAAGGGATAAGAATAAGAAGAGAAGAAGTCAACCTATCCATTTTTGCTGGATGACCCAGAAAAACTCCACCAGAAAACTGCTTGAGCTTATTAAACAGATTTAGCAAAGTGGCAGGCTACAAGATCAATACCCATAAATCAATAGCTTTCCTATACACTAACAATAATAGGACAGAAGAGGAAATCAGGAAATCATTCCCATTCACAATAACCTCAAAAAGTAAAATAAAATACTTGTGAAGTAACCGAATAACGGAAGTAAACAACCTCTACAATGTAAATTATTGAACATTGAAGAAAGAAATTGAAGACCAGAAAATATGGCAAGGCATTCCATATTCTTGGTTAGGCAGAATTAATATAATGAAAAAGGCCATTCTGCCAAAGCACTATACAGATTCAATGCAATCCCCATCAACATACCAATGTAATTTCTTACAAATATAGAAAAAGCAACTTTCAAATTCATTTGGTAGGAAACCCAGATTAGCCAAAATATTACTAAGCAAGAAAGGCAAAACAGGTGTATTCACAATACCAGATCTAAAACTACACTATAGAGCTGTGGTAACAAAAACAGCATGGTACTGGTATCAAAATAGGAATGAAAACCAATGGAATAGAATAGAAGACTCTGAGACAAACTCACAAATCTTTAAACATCTGATCTTTGAAAAGGGGGTCAAAATATAACATGGAGGAGAGACAGCCTATTCAACAAATGATGCTGGATAAACTGGACAGGCATTTGCAGGAAGTTGAAATTAGATCCTTATCTCTCACCTGGCACAAAAACCAAACCATAATAGACCAAGGGACTAGAAACTAAACCAGCTATCATACAACTGTTAGAAGAAAAATTAGGAGCAACACTCCAGCATTTGGGAGTAGGCAAAGACTTTCTCAACAAGACTCCCAAAGTGGAAGAATTAAAGTAAAAAATCAGTGAGTGGGTTACCATTAAACTAAAAAGCTTTTCCTCAGCCAAGGAATTGGTCAAAATCATCAAGAGAGAAACTGATCTCTCTGACAGGGGACTAATATCCAAAATTTACAAAGAACTCAAAAAACTTTATGTAAAAAACTCAAACAATCTAATCAATAAATAGGCCAGAAAATTAAACAGAAACTTCTCAGCAGAGGAAATGGAGAAAGCCAATGAACGCATGAGGAAGTGCTCTAAATCACTAGTAATCAGAGAAATGCACATCAAAACTACAGTAAGATTTCACCACACACCAGTCAGGTTGGCAAAGATGAACAATAAAAACAATAACAGATGCTGGAGGGGATGTGGGGAGATAGGAACACCAGCACACTGTCGGTGGAACTGTAAACTGGAACAGCAGCTCTAGAAAGCACTGTGGAGACTCCTCAAAAAATCAGGGATGGATCCCCTATGACCCAGTTATGCCTCTTCTGGGTATTTTCAAAGGAGAGCTTGAATCGCAACGTTGCAGTGACACAGCAAAATCTATGTTCATAGCTGCTCAATTTACAGAAACTAAATTATGGAACTAACCCCAGTGCCCCTCACTGGATGAATGGGTACAAAAGCTCTGGTGTGTGTGTGTGTGTGTGTGTGTGTGTGTGTGTGTGTGTATACACATACACACACACACATACAATGGAGTTCTACTCAGCTGTTAGAAACTATGATATTGCGGCCTTTGAAGGTAAATGGACGGCAATGGAAGAAATTATGCTGAGGGAAATTAGCCAAACCCAGAGATTCAAGGGTCAAATATTTTCCCTCGTTTGTGGAAGCTAGAGCAAAACTCAGGCTTGGGGGAAAAGTCAAGCTCATCTACTAGTCCCAGCAAAGTCAAAGCAATACATAATCTAGGGAAATCATAGATAATGTGGGGCAGATGTAGAGGAGGGAGAGGAGAATGATTGGAAGGGATCTGGGGGAGGAATCAATAATGTAGCTTATTCTTTACTCCCCCAAGAGACAAATAGTCCTTATGCAATCATTTAATTCTGGAAAATGCACAATCTTATATATATATATATATATATATATATATATATAGAGAGAGAGAGAGAGAGAGAGAGAGACATTTATATCACTGATAGGGGGAATATAGAAGAGTCAAGAGACTGGAACTGCACAATATCGGGGTGATTCTGGAATAAGATTAGGGGTATACCATATCATCACTACATATGCATTTATGATTGTAGAACAACACAACTCCTCAATAAAATTAATGAAAGAGCAATGCAAAGATCTCTGAGCTTGATCTTTGAACTCTCTTTGTGCATTCCTTACTTAGGAAGCTCCCAGGCTGTAAAGATCTGGGGCTGGAGAGTTCCAGAAGGAGGATGCTGCAGAGGCCAGGCTGTAGGACAGAGATACGCCCAGCACTTTGCTGTATCTCCGGTGCAGAAGGAAGGTGAGGGAGGGAGGTGAGGAGTCTCCAGAACATTCTGGCAGAGGGGCCACATGGCCAGCTCTTCAGGGTTGAAAGACCCTCCAGCTCGGAGGCTATGACTTGGGCATCTGTGAAGCACTTCTGAGGGGCTGCCCATGTGCCCTCTGGCCCCAGCTGGGAGATTAGAGGTCAGCAATGGTTAGTTCCAGGGGGAGCATGGGGAGTCTGTGCCTGGGCATCCAGAGGCAGTTCTAGCAAGGTCCGGAGATGGTCTTGCTGGCTCTGTGGACAGCCCCACCTCCCCGGGGTTAGGCACAACATAGCCATCCTGGAGTCGGCAGAGGGGCCAGGCAGAGGAAGGCCACTCCCAGTCTCCAGCTCTCAAGGTGTGGAGTGGGTCTGTGGGCCCCGAGGGGCCACTGCAGAGGCCCAGGTGGAGAATTCCCAGAGTCACAGTCGGCTGTCAGATCAAAAGCAGAAGATTTCAGACAGCTTCTCATCTCTGGTTTATCTAATTAATTCCCCATCAGCACATGCAGAATCTGCACTTTCTCCCCCTCCTGGCTCTCCCAACCCATACATATTTAAAAGCTTGACAGCTTTCGTGGTGCTAAATATAAATCATGCCTTAAACTGTAAGTTCACTGTGAGTCCGTGGTCCTTGCCCTCAGCACCAATGGTTCTGCTTCTGGGCTGCATGTGGGTGCTCCCCAGCCCCAGCCCATGCACACCCCAACACGCAGGGATGGGGTTGCTCTTGTGTGTCCAGCATCCACCCCCACTTGCCTGGGGCCACATCCTGGTGCTCCTCTGTGGAATATAGCTGATCCCACATCTGACCAGAAGGGTGACAGCTGACCTCGATGTGGCCAATCAGAACACTAAATTCCTCCAGCATGAGTGATTGGTTCAGGGACATGCCCATCACTCAAAATAGGCCAGTGAGGGTCTTCTCTGGGACTTTAGCTGAAGCCAAAAGAACAGAGATGCTCTCGTTTTACTTAGGCTGCAGGTGAAAGGAAATCCTAAAGCTTCTGGCAGCTACCTGGTCACCAGTAGTGATAGCTGGACTAAGGCTGAGGCCAACGCAGAAGACGGCAGTGCCCAAAGCAAAATTAGGAGAGAGGTTAGTTTTGTAGTCACATCGCTTGAGACCCTGGATCCAGCCACACTAGGTTCACGGTGCACTTTACCTGAGGAGTAAACCCCCTTTCTTGCTCCAGCGATTTTGAGATAGATTTTCCTGGTCTGGTACCAAAAGAAGCCTTGCGCTACCAAGAGCTAAGACCACCCTAGCCCTACCTTTGTGAGGCCGCTAATAAATAGGAAGCTGCAGGCACACAGTAGGTGCCCATTAGGCCATCTTTCTTTCCCTGCTCAGTTCTTTTCCTCACAGTGGGACCCCCAGTGAGGCAGGGGGAGGGTCCTACCTGGGAGGCCCACCCAAGCTGGAGGGCAGCACTGTTCTCCAAGCCCCCCAGCTCAAACTCTGACTCCCTCAGCTTTGTGTAATTAATGCCCTCAGGGACCTTAGCTGACCTGGCTGCGTAGGAGCAAGGACTGCCATCAGTCGGTTCACACCCACCCAGTCCTCTTAACCCAGAGAAGTGGTGCTGTTCACCCACATCCTAGATTCATGGCTCTCTGTGTCAACAGGGCCATCGTCTGAGTGGCCCACCGTGGGCGGGACTGTCCAGGCATATTGTCACGTGGGATTGCCACCCTCAGCCTCTGAGGGAAATGTTACCATTGTGGATCCCATGTCAAGGCAGGGGGGCTGAGACCCAAAACCCTACAGCTACACCTGCTCCTGGGGCACTGAGCCTGACGTGGGGCTTGGCCGCCCCTTGGAGGCTCTGGACCAGCCTGGCCCCACTGCCCTTCCAGGGCCTCCTGCAGGCAGAGAAAATTCTAACAGCTTGTTGGGGAGGTGGGGGTCCCCAAAACCTTCACAGGGCCCCCTGCTGGTCCCGGAAGGGGTGCAGGGTGAGCTTAGGAAGATGGTTTAGATCTCGGTGACGAAGGTTTGGAAAGTGTCACCTCTGGTCCTGGGAAGGGCTTCCAGGCCGTGAGGGAGGCTCCCTGGGCTCACGTCTCAGCTTCCCAGGCAACAACTGCCAGAAGGTGACATCCCCTGTCCCCTGGGGATGGCCGGGGCTGGGATGCCTGCTGCAGGGGCCAGCAGTCTTTCCAAGTGAGCGCGCCCGCCTCTGAGCAGGGCCAGCTGGACATCCTGGCTTTGTGGGAAAGAGGAGGGGAGAGCAAGAAAAGTCAGGGTGGGGCCGCCAAAATTCAACGTCCTGGGGAGGAAAAGCGAGCGAAGAATGTTCTAGATTTCATGAGATCCAAGTGAGTGTAAATGCACTGTGTGAAAGCCGTGGGATTCTGGTTCCGACACAGCAGTGAAGGACTGTGGGGGAGTGGGGGGTTCAAGGGCAGACCGGGGAGCACGTGATGTGCAGAAGCCGCTGTGGGTCTTCTAGGTAAGAGAAGGAGGCAGGGACAGGATGCAGTCTTGTCCTCAGGTGCCAGGTGACAGAGCCAGTCCTTCTAACCCTCCTGCATACTTGATAATTTCCATAAGAAAGGGACTCCCTTCCTCCCCTGGAGTCCAGGACTAAGCTAAGGCTTGCAGAAACCTTTCCTGCCCCTCCCTCAAAAGCTCTCAGCAGGTGCTAACTAGCCGCGTGGTCACAGGACGGCCAGGTGGAGCAACCCCTCTCTGGGGCTGTGTGCCCTTCACCCTGGAATTTGGAGACCTTGTCATGTATGGAGCTAGAGAGGGTGGGGAGGAAGGGAGTGAGAGAGAGGAGTATAGTTACTTATCTCATCCCCACCATAAACAAATAAATAGTACAAGAGTCCTGATAAAAGCGTAAACAAGGTGACTGATTTGTGCGGCACCCTTCCAGGGTTTTTAAATATACTAGCATTTCTCTTCCAAATAACAACCATTGCTCTTAATTGATAAGTAATAAAATTAGGCACAGAGAGCCTAAGTAACTTGCCCAAGGTCACACAGCCTGTGAGTACTGATTTGGCTTCAGGCCATTTGGCCCTTGCTCCCTGCCACCCACCACTGACCCACACTACTACGTTTTCTTGGAGGAAGGAAAATGGGCTGTAGGGAATTTTTAAATTTGTTTTTAATTGATACATAGCAATTGCAGATATTTGTGGGGTACAGTGTGGCATTTCAATGCGTATATAGGACATATAATGAACAGATCAGGGTAACTAAAATTTCCCCAACCTCAAACATTTATCTTTTTTTTTTTTAGTTGTGGTTGCTGTCCTGGGAGCATTCAAGGCCCTCTTTACTGGTGATTTGCAATTTGAAATGTTTAATTAGTTGGCCATCAGAGCCTATGCTACTGGGCTAGGGAAGATTCAAAGCTGTTCCTCCTCCCTCTGAAGCCAGCACCTGTTACCCACCCTCCAGGATGTGGAGAATTGGGAAAGGTCACTCAAGGTCCTGGGCAGAGATCACAACCCAGGCTTGTGCTACTCAAAACCCCAAGCACCTGCCTCCCAGGGGCCCTGCACTCCTCCTGGTGGGAGGAGTGATAACGCCGGTCCCTAAGCTGTCACCTCAGCTCACCCACTCACCCCAGTCTCTGCTGCAATCACAGAATGCAGGTGCAGACATCTGGCCACACCTGTCCCCATCCAACCCTGTGACAGCATGGGGGCCACCTCCCAGTGACAGGTCTCAGCATCCCGGGGAATTTGTCAGCGCAGTTTCTCAGCTCGCCCAGACCTCCTGGGTGAGACTCGCAGGCGGCGGGCCGGGTCCTAACAAGCCCCCTCCATCTGGGGCACATTACAGTTTGTGAACCGCTGGCTTTCTGGAAATGCCAGCGGATGCAACCCTGGCCTCCCAGCAGCTGCAGGGGCAGAGGAGCCTGGGCTGGCACAGCAGCAGCCAGGGGCCTGGGGCCATCAGTCCGTCCTTAGGGCGACTCTGGAGAAGGTCTGAGGTATCCTGAGTAGGGAGGCATGGCGGTCACCAGGGCTCCTCCGTCCTGTTCTTCCTTGTGTAAGAGTTTGCATCCGGAAAGAAGCCAGAGAAGAGCAGAGAAAACTCCAGAAAACTGCAAAAGACCGGCAAAGGCCCTTGCCCAGGGTCCCAGAAGTAAATGAAAGTCTGCTGGGAGGGCGACACATGTGTGTGCATGTGTGTGTGTTAGTGTGAGTGAGTGTGTGTGTGTGAGAGAGTATATGTGTACATGAGTGTGTTAGTGTGTGAGTGTGCATGTTTGTGTGAGAGAGTGTGCAAGTGTGTTTGTGTGTGAATGAATGTGTGTGAGAGAGTATATGTGTATGTGAGTGTGTTAGTGTATGTGTATTAGTGTGAATGTGAAAGTATGCATGTTTGTGTGCGTGAGCATGTGTGTTAGTGTGAGTGTGTAAGACAGTGTGTGTTCATGTGAGTGTGTGTGAGAGGGTGTGTGTTAGTGTGAGTATGTGAGAGACTGTATGTGTAAGTGTGTGTGAGTGTGCAAGTGTGTTAGTGTGAGAGCATCGTGTTTGAGTGTGTTAGTGTGAGTGTGTGTGAGAGAGTTGTGTGAGTGTGTAAGTGTGTGTGAGAGAACCAAAGCAGCAGCTGGAGCTTACATAAGAGAGGGGAGGCTGGGGACTCACCTCAGCACGGGAGGGGACCCAGAGCAGGGAAGGCCCGAACCCTGGAGCAATTGATGGGTAAGGGGAATGGTGTCATTTCCCAGGCCTGGGTTTGGGCGGCAGGCTGGCCTGCCACGTCCCTCTTCCACCCTCCTCTCTGCCTCTCCTAGGAGGAGGATTTTGGTCCCCAGCAACAAGGACCCTAAGTCAGGAGGGCACACATGAAGAGTCTGCCAATGCCCTTGCCTAATGAGGAGCCAGAGGCAGGGATGCTCCAGGGTTGGCCCACCTTGACTTGGTCACAAGGGACCAGGTTCTTCCCAACTCCCTGCCCATCTCTGCATGTTGGTTTGGTCTTGGATGCTCCCTCATGGCTCCAGGATGGCTGCCATTGCCCCAGGAATCTTATCCAGATACTATAGGTAAGGAAGAAGGAAGACTACCTTCCTTCTCTTTTTAAAAACAAGAAAATCTTTCCCCAGAACAGCTTCTCTTCTTGCCTCCTTGGCCACAGCTGGGCATCTGTCAACCCCTAGGCCCTAGGACCACCCTGACCATTAGGCTTGAGGTGTAGCTGAAGCCCAGGGCACTTGGAGGGGTGGATCCTGAACACAGGGCTGCAGGAGAGGAGGGAGACAGCCATGCTGCTTCACTCTCTGGTGACAGATGGAGAAACTGAGGCCAAGGAACTTGGGGCTTGACATGCTCCTACATTGTGCGAGGCCCTGCCACTGAGTTTCCATGGTGGGCATTCCAGGGCAAGAGGCCTCATTTGTGGGTTCAGAATGATGACAAACTAGCAGACTCTCCATCCCTTGACAGGCCCTTTGGGGTTGAAGTGGCCCTCATGTCTGCGAGTGTAGCTGTGCTCCCTGCAACGCAGGGGCCCTCAGCCCTTGGCCCCTATTAACCCTGTCGCAGGCAGCTCCGCAGGCCTGCCAGGGGGCCCCAAGCTGTAGTGCTCACAGTGTCCTGGTGAGGCCACGCTCCCTTCCCCCAGGGTGACAGGTGCACCCAGGGGAGGGAACTTTCTACCACTGCAGAAAGATTGGGGACTGGCCAGGGCCCTGGAGCTGGGGGCCACATGCCGGTCCTAGGCATCCACCTCCCTGTTGAGCATCCCCCTTGTCAATTCACAGCGGCGAGCCGCCCTGCTCCCTGCAGGAGTCCAGCAGCCCACCTGCCTGCAGTGGAGAAGCCCGAGAGCGAGGGTGGGCTCCGTTCCGCACTTCCTGCCGCTCCAGGACTCCGCCGGGACCCACCCCCACTCTCACACCACTGCTGCGCGTCCGGAGGTGACGCACCCACGAGGATGGGGTGCTTCCTCACCGTGCCTCCCATGCTGCTCTGCCAGGAAGCTCAGCACCTCCAGGCACAGCCGGTCACTGGCACCCAGAAGGCCAGAAGCAATATTCGCGGCTCCATAAACAAGGTGCAAAAGGACTGGGGGAGCCCACGCAGGGACCAGGGAAACAGCCACCGGGTTCGGCCCACAGCTATGATCTCCAGAGACCCACCAAAACAGACCCAGCCGGTGGCCCTGCCCTTCTAGCCCGGTTGGGAGCAACGCTGTGCCCTGGCTGCCCCATGTGGAGGCGCTGGACAGGGCCTGATGCGGGCGGAGGGAGGCATGGGATGACCTGGAATCACTTTGTCCCTTGTGTTTGCAGCAAGGTCGATTCTTTTTTTTTTTTTTAAAGAGAGAAACAACTTTATTTAGTTTTTCACATGGCCTTAGTTGCTCCAACACTCAGTTGTGTACGTGGTGCTGGGGTTTGAACCCGGGTCCTCATGCTTGCCAGGCAAGCGCCGAAACCGCTGAGCCACCGCTCCAGCCCCAAGGTCGATTCTGATGGACTAAGCTGAACACTGACAACGTGGAGCTGGCGTTGGGTTCAGAAGGGAAGCAGAGCTGCAGCTCCGAGGAGAGGGAGCTGTGTAATCAGGTCCAGCGCTCCACTCGGAAGAAAGGCACAGCACTGCCCGCAGCCAGGAAGGGAAACAGCCTCCCCGAGGCCTCCGGCTTGGAGGCAGCAGGGTAGAAACATGAACTCACTCCCCGAAAGGAAGAGGCCTCGGCCTCCCCACCCGGAACCCAGGGCACTGGCTCACGCTGCTCAGTCACAACCACAGAGGAGAAAACAAGTGAGAAATGCTGGTAAAGACTGTGTGTGTGCGCGTGGGGGAAAGAGAGAGCGAGAGGGAGAAAGTGAAAGATAGAGAGGGAAAGAGAGAGAGAAAGAGAGGGAGAGAGGGAAAGAGGGGAGAGAAAGAGAGGGGAAAGAGAAAGAATGAGATTTGGGCCCACAGGGATATGGGGAGAGGAAGCAGTTTTCTTACTAGGAAGTGCTAATAGTGAAAAAATTCACAAAGGCCACAAGGCTGAACACAGCTCCACCCAGGATAGAATGGGTGAGTCCACTGTGGCCGAGTCATGCATTGGAGTACTATGCAGCAGGGGAAAACGCAGGCCCCCAGCCATGCACAGACACGGCAAGCCAGAGTTTCGATGAGCTAGGGAAGAAGGTGGCAGCAAGGACACACAAAGCTCAAGAATAAGAGAAATCAAATCAACCTAGGGTGCCAGAGGGCACGGGGATACCTCCCCCCGCAGGAAGTGCAGCCTGGGAGGGCACGCAAGGGAAGTAAGGGGGCCCGATGGAGTTAGGCGGGCGTGTGTGTGCGTGGCAAGGCATGGAGTGGCATGTTTTCCTGGGCGGGTGCGATCTGTGTGTATGCACTCAATTGAAACGGGAACGGATTTAAAGGAAACCCTGTTCTAAGGTACACAGCATCCGCGGCTCCGCCACCGAACTCCTCGCGTCACTGACACATGTGAGCTCTGCACCCCGTGTCCCTGCCTGCCTGTCAGCCAGCCACTGCTCCGGGAATGGGGATATTATCCTCACAATTATAGGTTGGGTGCCTTGCAGTTGTCTCTCCAGTTCACAAAATAAATTACACATCTCCTCTGCGCTCTTGCCCACGTGGCCTGACACCGGGTGGCAGGGGCGGCCTGGCATTTCTTGTTTGCTTGCGAGGGCTCCAAGGAGCAGGGAGACAAGCAGGCGGGCAGACTCCTACCCGATGTGCTGCTCGTGAAGTCGCACAGCAAGCGGGAAGCCATGCCCACCGCCACGCAGGCGCGAGAGGAAGAAACGAATTATGCTCAAAGCTGTAAGATGTGAAAATTGATTCAGGATCGCCGGCTGTTTTCAATTTTATATTGCCACTTATTCTAAGAACGTGCAGGCTCTCCCAAACAGGAGTTTATAGGCAGATGCAAAACATAATCCACACTTCAACTGGGGCTCCCACCTGGGGGCGGGGCGGGGTTCCCCAGCCCCTCTCCTGTGGCCTAGGCAGACGCAAGTCCAACCAGGCTTCAGCAGGAAGCAAGGAGACCCCTCGGCGTGGACGAAGCAGAATCTGCCTCTGCTGCCTCTTTTCAGTTTCTCTTCCTCCTCCGTCTCCCTCGGAACTTTGATGTCCCAGTGCGGGGAGACAGGGAGGAAATGGACGAGGAGTCCGGCAACTTCAAAGTTTGAGAATAAACTTCTTGCAAAGCAAAGGGCGCAGCTAAGACGCTTTGCCCATCTGCAAAATGGTACCGTCGGGTGGGGGAGCGTGGCCTTCAGAGGCAGGAGATCTGGTGGCCATGCCAGCTGGCACCCTCAGCCGCCCAGAACTCTTCCCCTCCTCAGCCTCGTTTCTTCCTCCAGGGCTGTGGGGAGGATTTGTGATCCACGCATGGCTCAGAGCAGCATCGCCACGTCCTGTTGTGGGCCACCGTCCCCGATCCAGCTCCCAACAGCAAACAGGCCAGTCACCTGGTCACAGATGAAGGACCTAGGGCCCTGCTTCTCAGGCAGCTGCATGATTTCTGCAGGTTGGTGCAAAATTAAAATGCTGGGTCTCTTGTTCAGAAAGATAGGAAAGACCTCCACTAAAGCACTGTGCTGGGCAGGAGGGCGAAGCCCTGGGGTTCCAGCCCTAGCACTGCACAAAAGAAGTCATTAAGAAGTTCTGCGCGGTGAAGCTTCCTTTCCTTCTTTAACCTCGCACTCTCTGAACCTGTCGTGGTACGTTCTATTTGTATTCAACTTCATCGCACAGAAAGAGCAATTTTAGATTTTTAGCATGAGTTTCATCCTGTCTTTAGAGTGTGCAGCGTCAGCTTTAAATAAAAACGGAAGAGCGTGGAACTCGAGCGCAGAATCTCTGGAATCACGCGATTGGGGTCTGGTTCGCGAGCACGTCTGCCATTCTTACAGATGGTGGAGACACTGCCCGTCGCTGTTGTCATTTCACCCCTCGCACGCCCACGTTCTAGCCACACTGCCACCTTCAGAAGCAGTATTGGTGGCCCACTCCCCCGGGAGGGATGGAGGAGAGTGAGGGGTCCGTCTCCCATGACCATCCTGTGTCGGAAGCAAGCGCTCAAGGGCCAGAAGGTGAGGCACTGGTGTCAGGCCCTGGCCCTGGTGTCCCAGATGCACCCCACATCTGGCAGATGCGTGTTCCGCTCAACTCCCTGCAGATGTCGGGGCTCCAGGAAATCCTGTTCCATGGACGTCACGAGAGCCCCACGTGGTGGCATGGCAGGGACACTGCCCTGCCCTGTGCTCCCCCCCAGATCAGAGGGGGGGCACTGTTCCTCCAAGTCCACCCAGCAGCCCCGTGAGGAGGGCGCAGGTCCCAGCCCCGGGCCAGCCCCTCCGTGAGGCTTGGCTTTTGCTCCTCCAGTGCATGTCGGTCCCCAACTCAAAACAGGGCAGCGGTGTTCACTCCAAGTGCCCTCGCTCAGGGGATGAGGCAGGAGCCACAGCCCCACAGGCTCAAGGTGGCGCCTCCAGCAGGGGCAGAGGCTGGCGGGAGCTGTGGGGGTCACCGTCAGGACAATGGAGGAGGGTTCTCAGCACAGCTGTCTTCATTTCTTCATGGCAAACACAGCCAGGTCCTCTCTTCTTCCCAGAGATTCCTAAGGCAGTGTTCTCAGCTGCACTCCCTGCATGGGGGGCCGAGCAGCACAGTCCTTCCCCTGCCCTGTCACTTAACACCTTCAGCCAACCTCCCCCACCTGCCTCCCCTTGCTGGCAGCAATCTCCTCTCACCTGCCACCAGGTGAGCACGACGAGATCCCACCTACGGGTGAACCGGAGCTGTGGGCGGATCTTTCTGACCAACGCCCATGATGCCACCACCAGGGTGTCATCCTTTGTCAGAGCCACAGTGCTCCCTCCCATCTGCCCTGGCCTCCTCTGTCCATTCATCTGCTCCCACACACTCGGCGGCTCCTTATCCTGGGTTGCAGTGGCTCTTTGGCATGCTGATTTTCCCCCCTTTGGAAATATGCTTAGTAGGACTGCTGGGTCCCACAGTGGCTGTTACATTTTCGGGGAAGCCTCCACCCTGCTTCCCAGGACGGCATCCTAATTCACATCCCCACCCGCAGCACGGAAGCTCCCCTTTCTCCACAGCCTCCGCAGCAGCAGCAGCAGCAGCCTCTAGAGTTTGGGTGATGTCCGATGTCTGCTCCACGCGGGGTGGGAGGGTATTTCTTTAAGGCTTTAATTTCTTTTGCTGAGGTTGATGATGTTGGGCATTTTTTCACGTACCAGTTGGCCATTTGTAAGTCTTGAGAAATGCAAGACTGTCCTGAGGGCTCTCCCTGTTCCCAGCCAGGGACAGCAGTGGGTTCCCTGTGTCCTGTCCTCCAGGCCCACTGGTTCAGTTGGTCTCAGCTCCTGCAGGTGCACACTCCTGATTTTGGCTTTGAGTGAGGGGAGCGGGTTCCCCACTGTGGGCCCCTTAAGAGCCCCAGAACCTCAAATCTGCCAACCCCACTCGTTTCCCACCCAAGCCCCAGAGAGGGGGACAGGCTTACGGGCTCCTCTCTCACACACGTCCCGAACCATCCTCCCCGCCACTCCCAGAGCCACACCTGCTCTGAACTTCCGGAAGCAAGCCCAGAGCAGCCGCGGGCCTGGGCTCGCTGTGCCCACAAGCAGGCAGGAGCATCAGCACAACCCCTCAGTCAGCGCTGCCCCTGCGCCATCCCGGAATCCTGCTCAGGGCGCGAGGAGAGGCACTGGGGTGGTTCAGCAGCCTCCTCTCAGCCGCGCCCGAGGAGGCACAGCTCTGGTTCCACGTGAAGAGAGCGGCCATCCAGGCTCAGAGCGACCACCAGGAGCGGCCAGGGAACGAGGAGGCAGACTGGAACCCAGGCCTCCCCAGCCCCGCCCCTCCTTTCCTGCAGGCGCGGGGCCGCCTTCCTTCTACGCCACACCGCGCTACTACGTTTTCTGGTTTGAAAAGTCCTAAAAGTTCACCATCACACTGGCTGTTCCTTCTCTCCCTCATTTTCGAAGCCACATTTTGTTATTTAATTATGTTTTTAGAAAGAGAGAAAGAGAATCCACTTTCTTTCGTGCTTCACACGGCGTTCGCTGCTCTGCCGCTTCACTGTGCACGGTGCACGTGGTGCTGGGGTCCGAACCGCATCTGCACGCAAGCCAGGCAAGCGCCCTAAGCACCGAGTCACCGCTCCAGCCCCGTTGAAGCTGTATTTTAAAGATGTCAGAAACCACTACCAAAACACTCATTCAGAATGCATAAAAAGAAATTCAACAAATCAGTAAGCAAAGGAAAACCGATTCACAGAAAAAGGAAGCAGCATCTGAACGTGCGCTCTCCAGAAGAGGGTATCTGTGCGACCACGGCAGCAGTGTCTGTGTTCCTGGGCGGCTGTGGCGGAGTCCGCCTCACGGGGCACAGCCAGGCGCCTGCTCAGCGCTCCGCTGAGCCTTTCCTGGAAGTCTTGGTCGTTCCTGGACAAGGACCCACACTGTCATTTGTGCTGGTGAAACTGCCCTCTGGGCCGGCTGCAGGCTTTCGCGGCTGAGAAACGCGTTGCAGCCCTTACGGCAGAGCGTCCAGGGTTGCAGCGGCCCGGGGGCTCGCAGCTGACTGCTTTCTGGGTCTTGTTTTGAAAATCCCTGAAGAAAGAAATTCACCGACCACTTCATGGACAACAGAAGCCCGGAGGGAAGCAAATAGGATTTATTCAAGAATGGAAACAAAACTCCTGCAGGGCTAGAGGGGACCCGATTGCAGGTTGCCGGCTGAGTTCCGGGGGTTCCATAGCTCTTAGCTCAAAGCTGTTGGTCCAATTTCATGCCGGTCTGGGTTTGGGCCTGCTCCACTTCAGTTTTCCTGTCCCTTGCTGGGAAGCAGAAGATGGAGGTCATGGGATTGCGAACGCTTCCTGCCACAAACGCTTTGGGATTCTTTTCTTTCCCACTGTGGATCAAATCCTGCCTCAGCTTTGGCCTTGCATTTTGTGCCATTGTGCTCACCTGCTTGACCGCCTTCCTGGTCTGTGCTCAAACGCAGTGCAAAAGCCCTGGGGAGATGGACTGATTGCTCCCTCTCCCCCTGGTGTCACCTCACAGAAGCCAGATGGATCTGCAGGTTCCACGGGGGGAGAGGGATACACAGCTGCAAGGAAGGACCCTGCTGGTCCCCTGTGCAGCAGCGCTCTGCATGGTCCCAAGCCCTTCCGTCCCCATTATCTCAACTGCGCCTCCCAGTGGCCCTGGGAAAGGGAACACAGGTGTCCCTCGCAAACTACGCCCCAGAGGAGACCAGGGCTCAATGGGCAAGCAGCAGCGCTCACAGAGGCCTGCCACGTACCAGGCAAGGACTCTCCACTCGCTCCCACCCTCCCCTTACCTGCTCACCCCTCTCCTGACCACACATCACCAAGCGCCTGCAGTGCCTAGGAAGGCAGGGACACGGTGTGGGCCACCTAGACGGGGGTCCACGTGCCCAGGAAGGCAGGGACACAGCATGGGCCTCGCAGACGGGAGTCCACTGGGGACAGCGCTCATGCTCCAGCAGGGGATGCACAAGGCCACACTCTGGGAATGCTACCTGCTCAGGTGTGTCTCAGTCACCAACCTACACCTGGGGTGAGGCAGGGAGACCAAACTGAACCTAAAATTGTGTACATGATGTTGGGAAAACCATGTCTCATATAAAGAAGGACAAAACAGTGTACCTGCTTTAGACTGCATGTGGGGGCTTCAGGGGAACCTAGAACTGGCATACAGGAACAAACAGGGCCACCTGTGGTCACGGACAGAGAGACTCCTTCCATCAATAAACCCGAGTAGAGCCTCAGAGTTGCCCCCAGCCCGAGCTGACAGTGACATCCGCAGCTCGTCACCTACACAGCGACGACAGCTGTGGCTTTTTGCACAGTCGTACCAGCTTGAGTGCCCTGAAGAACATGAGTCCCCCTACCCGGAGGTGTTGCTGCTGGTGGCTCAGGGTGGGGAGCCCACCCGCAAGGGCCCAGCACAGTGCCTGGCACAGAGCAGCACCCCAAGTGTCCAGAACCAATGCCACCAATCGGCAGAAATGCTAGGAGCAAGGTCAGCTGCCAACTCAAGGCTCGCGGGAGGATAGCTCAGCAAAGAGGTCTTTCAACGCGCTCGGATCCTTATCTCCCACCGCGTGCAAAAGTCAACGCGAGACCTGAAGCCACAAAGACATGAAAACATAGAGAGAAAGGATCCACAATGCTGGTCGAGGCAAAGGTTTCCTGGATTGGACCCCAAAGCACAGGGAACAAAAGCAAAGACAGACAAGTGGGGTTTCGGCAAACCAGGAAGCTTCTGCACAGCACAGGGATGGTCCTGGGGCAGAGAGGGGAGGGAGAAGTGCAAACCACACATCGGATGAGGAGTTACCTTCCAAAAACACAAAGACCACAAACAACTCAACAGCAAAAAACCAATCACTTGGTTAAGATACGGAACGGACCTGAACAGAGGTTTCTCCAAAAAAAAGTCCAAATGACCCACAAATACATGAAGAAACGTTCAGCATCTTAACCACCAGGGAAATGCACATTGAAACCACGAGAGGTGGCCTCACACCTGCAAGGATGGCTGCTATCACAACCGCAAGTGACAGCAAGTGGTGAAGACCTGTGGGGAGAAAGGCCTGTCTGCTGCTGGTCGGAGGACGTTAGTCCACCACGGTGGCGAACAGGATGAGGCTCTCAAGAAACTGAGACCAGAACTAGCAGATGATCCAAGACCTCGTACACCCAGAGGGACTGGCCTGTTTGTCCAAGGGTTATCTGCACTTTTTTCCTTTTTTTTTTTTTTTAAGAAGGGGAGAGGGAAAGAGAGAGAAAAAGAGAATCAACTTTAATCAACTTTATTTAGTTTTCCATCTGGCCTTTATTTCTCCAACACTTAGTTGTGTATGTGGTGCTGGGTTTGAAACCAGGTTCTCACACATGTCAGGCAAGCGCTCCAACCCCTGAACAGTCAAGTCAGCATTATTCAAGATGTGGAAGCAGCGTGGGTGAGCATCGGCGCACAGATGGACGCAGAAAGTGTGGCATACATGTACAACGGGATGCCTTCAGGGGACATTGTACCTAGTGACGTCACTCAGGAGGACAAACAGCATGTGATCTCACAGAAGGAGCAGAAAGGGGATTTCCAGAGGGTGAGGATGAGAAAGGGAAAGGTATTGATCAAAGGGGCCAAGGTTCCCATAGACCTGAGGAGGTTTTAGTTACTTCATGATGATCACAAGAAATACTGTATATTTCAAAATGGCTAAAAGAATAGATTTCTAATGTTCTCACCACAAAAATGTAAGTTGATGGGGCTGGAGCAGTGGCTCAGCAGTTATAGGTGCTTGCCTGGCATGTGCGAGGACGCGAGTTCAAACCTCAGACAGCAAAGTGTCTGATCGATGAAAGCCACATGAAAAACTAAATAAAACTGAGGCTCTTTCTCTCTCTCACTGTCCCTCTCTCTTAAAAATTAAGCAAACAAACTGAAAAAGCAAGCTGATGAAGCTCTGACTGTGTGAATTAGTGTGTCCACAGTGTGTCCATAGATCAAAACATCACATTATGCCCACACAAATATGGTTATTATTTGTCAATTTAAATTATTTTTTAAAAAATAAAGAAAAGAAAGATATCTCCATACGATCAATGGACTCTAGGGTGTATCAGGACAAATATGCAAGAACGCCAGGCAGGAATGCTTTCACCTGGAGGACAGAAGATCCCAGTGAGAGCAGCTGCACCCTGCTGAGGTGGGCTGCACCCTGCTGAGGTGGGCTTCCACACCCAAGCCCACACAGGAACTTCAACTCCTCCCAGGCAGCCTTTATCAAACTAACATTTATTTATGTGGAAACAGAGGTCCAGGAAGAGATAGTCCACTTTTCAAATGAGTGGAAAGCAGCCTTCCCTGGGCTCAGAACGGCTCAGAACGAGGCACCTCCCTAAACAGATCCCCAGGTGCCTGGTGCCTCCCACCAGCCACAGCCCTGGCCTGGATCTCAGACCTACCACAGATGCACAGGAATGAGAACCCCGGCCGAGGGGGCTGGCACGGGAAACCTACACCCTTGACGTTCCACTAAATTCGGAGCAGTGGAGGTGCTGGAAACCCCCAGGGGGAATCGGAGCCAATTCAGATGGTGCTGGGGAAAGTGGAGCCCCAGATAAGAACCAGAGCCCTGCACCTACCTGAGGCTACTAGTAAGGTGCACCCAGGTGAACTGAAGACCTTGAGCCAAAAGGACAAACCAGAGGTGGGCCATGGAGCATAGGGTGTTGGCTTTGTGAGCTGGGGGTCAGGACAATTCACAAACTAAAACTTCAAGAGCATAAATCACAAAGCCTGAACCCGGTTGATGTGATTATGTCAAAACTGGGTGTTTCTGCTTCATGAAGGGTACCGTGGGCAAGGTTAACAGAATAGGATTGACAGACTGGGAAAGGATATTTACCAAGTCGAAAGCCATCAGGGAGCCAGGCATGGAGGTACACACCTGTAATCCCAGAGGCTAGGGAGGCGGAGGCAGGAGGATCGCAAGTTCAAAGACAGCCTCAACAACTTAGCGAGACCCTGTCTCAAAATATAAAAATAAAAAGGGCTGGGGATGTGGCTCAGTGGTAGAGCCCCTGGGTTCAATTCCTAGTTTAAAAGAAAGAAAGAGGGGCTGGAGCAATGGCTCAGTAGTTACGGCACTTGCCTGGCATGCACGAGGACATGGGTTCAAACTCTAGCACCGCGTACAAAGCAAAGTGTTGGAGCAACAAAAGCCACATGAAAAACTAAATAAAATTGACTCTTTCTCTCTCCTCTCTCTCTCTCTCACTTTCCCTCTCTATTTAAAAAAAAAAGAAAGAGAGGAAGGGAGGGAGGAAGGAAGGAAGGAAGGAAGTCAGTCAAAAAGCAGATCATAAGAAGAATTTTGGCAAATACACACAAAAAGAAAGATCCAAAAAGAAAGAAAGAAAGATCCCATGGCAAAGTGGACAAAAGATATGAACTGGAAGATTCACAGCCAGGAAACCCCAAAGGCTGGGAAGTGGATGACGCGAAGCTGAATTGCCTCCGTCATCAGAAGAGCATCAGTGAACTCAGGATCGGACGGACAGCAGTCTCAAGGGCCGTTGGTGTCAGGACATAGGAGCCCTGTGCCCTGTCCAGGGTGCAGGGTCCAGTGGCCTTGGGGAACTCAGCAATTCTGCATGCTGCCTACTCACTCCCAGCGGCGGCCCCATCTGAGAATGTTCCTCACCGAGCCACCAAGGTGCAGGTGCCAGTCCAGAGGCCACCAGGGTGACAAGCCCCGTGGATGGCTGCAAGGTGTTGGGCAGCACAGGTGCGCTCTAACTCAGGTGTCGGGGCAGGAGGAAAGAAACCAGGAGCCGTATGACACACCTACCATTTCCATAACTAAAAGCCACACCTGCCATCCAGCACTGCATCTTTTGCGGGAACATGGGGCCATGGAAGGGGGCATGGCAGTCCCTGAGTGACACCTGGAGGGATGCACTGGGGTCAACAAGCAGAAGAGAGTGAAACTGGGGTGTGCTGCTGTCATGCTCCTGCTCAGGTGGCCCTCAGCCCAGAGCCCCAGGACTTCTAGGAAGGAGCGTGCCACCTCATCAGGTCCCGAGCGAAGGCCCCGAGCGGTGGGCCGTGCTGGGGAGGCCACTGCCTTCGGGGAGGAGGATTTGGGGGCGTGATTTTTCCTACCTCAGCCAGGCTGCCCGAGGGCCACGTGCAGCCCTGGGGAAGGAAGGTGAGCCCAGTGCCCCTTCCCTGATGGCACAGCCCACCCGTCTGCTGCCCACAAGTCCAAGAGTCGCAGCGCGCTCAGGTGGAGCTTAAAACCTTGCAGACCAGCTGAGCCTGGAGTCCATCAGCCTCCTGGATCGGAATCACCACCCTCCAACCTGATCCGGGCACCGTCTCAGGATCCTGCTCCGCTCCAGGCGACCGAGACCTCTCTACTTTTCCTCGGTCGCGTCTTTTTCCTTTCTCCCCTGACTAAGAACCCAACTGTCCTTCCAGGCTTCACGCACCTTCCACCTCACCCTTGCTCCAGCTCACACTTACGGAGCCCCACCTTTGCCCTAAACTCAGCACAGGTCCTCGCCTGGTGCCCCCCTCCACAGATGGGAAACCGGGGCTCAGAGGGTGGAGCAGTCTCCGGTCACTTAGTAGTAGGCTGCCAGCCCTCTCACTGTGCCCCCACAGCCGACTGTGATGGTCGTAGCTAGGGCACTGGGGAACGGCTGCTTGTCTCTCACTGGAGGAGGGAGTTTGTGGGGCCCGTGCAGAACTCTGCAGCAGGGTGGGTCCCTTGGAGCAGCAGTCTGATGTAGTCACTGCTACAGGATCTGGGTCTTGAGCCCCATCTGTGCTCGAGGCTAGCCTGGGCTCAGTCTGTGCGCGAGTCTAGCCTGGGCTCATTCTGTGCGTGAGCCTAGCCTGAGCTTATACCTCTTTGATTCCCTAGAGACACAGAGAGGAAGGAATCCAGCCCTCAGGTCAGGCAGACCCCACCTCAGTCAGCTGTGTGACATCGGGTGAGGCAGTTCCCGTCTCTGAGCTTCTGAGGTCGCAATCCCCTGTCACCTGCCTAGCCCTAGCCCCAAGTGGGCATGCCAACCTATGTGTCGGTGTGGACTGGTCTTTGTCCTGGGGGCCCCTTGGTGAAAGAGAAGGAAAGGGAGGCTAGGCCAGGGTGACACCCCCACAGGCTGGCGCCTGGAGCCTGGGAGAGCAGCGAACCCAGAGTGTGGAAGAAGAAGGCCCAGGCAGGAGCCAGGCCAGGCCCTCCAGGGGCCTGAGGTTTGGGCAGACAGCAGACTCAAGAGTACCCTCAGCCAAGCCCGACTGAGGCCACGGTGGGCTGTCAACTGGACCTCTGCAGCCTCCAGAGGGTCCAGGTAGCAACAGTGTCACTTTAAGTATCCCCCCACGTGGGGGCAGGGTCAGCATGGCCTCCTCCCCCAGGTACTGGAATCCTGAGAAGTCACGGACCAGGAGCCCATTTCAGCCACTAGACATTGGTCTGCTCCTGTGCCTCAGATCCTTGCATCTGTCCAAACCACGTTCTGGGAGGTTGCACCTCAACTCAGACCAGAGAAGCCCCAGGCTGTCTGTGACATTCGTGTGTGGAAGGCCAACAGCATGCCTGGCCCTGTTCAATAGGGCAGGGAAATGGGGTGGAGGCCTGGGACGCCTGCACCCCTGAGCCTACAGCTGGGGAGATGGAGGGTGCTCGGTTAACAGGGCCTGGGTTCAAAGTCCAAAGTCCTACATGAAGACGACCTCTAGGAAAGGACAGCGGGCAGTGGCTGGGCAGGATGCTCAGGCCTCCTGGGGATCAGCCACAGGAAGGAAGGAAGGCCCAAGCTGGTGTGGGAGCCAGAGTGACCGGGAGCCGGCAAGGAAGCACAGCTTCCATCTGAGCCATTCCAAACAGGGATCTGCAAACCACAGCCCCAGGGCCAAATCCCACCTGCTACCTCCCTGTCTTTGAAGGGCTCACAAACTGTAACTCTGAAATTGTAATGGGGGGGGGGGATCCAGTGTCGTGTGACATGTGACAGTTGAAAAGCACATAAAATTATTTGGAGCTCCAGTTTTGGAGCCCATGGATGAAGCTTCACGGCACGCAGCCACACCCACTGTTCAGCCCTCCCTGCTGCTGTCAGGGCTGAGGAGAGGCCACCACCACCACCCTGCCCGGCTCCCAGACCCTGAAACCTTGCTGCCTGGTCTTTCCCAAGAGTGTGTCTGCTGCCCTGCCCTGGCCCACCTTGCCACTCCAGGAGGCAAAAGACACTAGCTGAGCCCCTGTTGCTGCCTAAGGCTCATCAAGCTGTCCCATTTCATCCTCAAATGGCACCCCCAGGGAACACTCATTACTCCCATGTATGAACAAGGAAACTGAAGTGAACTTCTTAGCTGCCACCAGGTGGACTTCAAACAGAACCTTCCAAAGCCTCGAGGTTGAATGAGGTGCCCTTGAACCCTGCAGCTTCAGGAAGAGCTCCCCACCCCCCGCCCAGCCAGGAAGAAGGCCTGGGCACTCTCTGCCAGAGTGGATGACTCATTTTTTAATCACAAAACAAACAGAGGGCAAGAAATCTGTCTGGCCCAGCGTGGGGAGGAGTAGTGAGCAGGACTCAGCCCTTAGGATGTGAAGCAGGGCCCTGGCTGCTTCTTCATGGTCATGTGGCCTGACACCCAGGGTGTAGTGACCCGCAGCAAAGGGCAGCTTTCCTTGTAACCGCAGCTGGAGAAGGGCAGGTCCTGCCTGTCTCCTCCCCAGTGCCACCCTGCACAGCATGCCTGGGGCCTCCCCAGGTCAGCAGCCCAGGCTTCCCTGCGGCCTCCTCGCTCCCCACGGCCCTCCATCTCCCTGTGCCTGGCAACTGACCTCAGAGCTCTGCTGCCTGGTCCTCCTGTCCCTTCTCTGCCCCCAGCCTCCATTGGTTCCTGGGGCGCCAACAGGCTCCTGATCCTGGTCCACAAGGCCCCGCACATATTTTATAAGATACAACTCAGGATGCCCAGTGAAATTTGAATTTCAGATAAACAACTGAGACTTTCTTAGTGTAACTTTCTGAGTATGTCCCAAGCCATGCCTGGGACATGCTTATACTGAACAGCATTTGGCTTTTACCTGAAATTCAAATTTCACTAGACTTCTGCATTTTTAGACTTCTGCATTTTTAGACTTCTGCTAAATGTGGCGGGCCACTGCCCACCTGTTGCTCCCCAGCCCTCCATAGCCCCCTATCAGTGCTCCAGCCCCCTAGACCTGCCTTCAGCTCTGGAACTTACCACACCCCTCCACCTCCTCCTGGCCAGGTAAATTCCACTCACCTTCAGACTTCAGCAAACATCGCTTCCTCCGGGGCCTCTCCCCAGCCTCCCAAGAAAATCAGCCTCTGTCCTACACACATACGACCTCCCCACTTTTTGTGTGTGGTTTTACTCTTGGATGTGTGATGAGTGGGCTCAGGCCCAGCTCCCTGACCACATGTCCACTCCATAAGGGCAGGGCCGTGTCTGTCCTGCTCACACCTGTGCCTCCAGCACCCAGTGTGGTGGCCGGTGGGCTGCAAATCTCAGTAGAAGAGCATCCACTGAACAAATGAGCAGAGCCCAGACCCAGGACAGCAGAGCCAAGTGGAAGCCCCGCGCAGGTCCAGGGCCCAGGCCCACAGGATCCACAGCCACACCACCCTAACAAGGGTCCCCCTTGTTTGCAGTGGGCATGGCATGGAGCAGAGTCCACTTAGCCCATCTGGTTTGGAGAAGTAGGATGTGGGCACGGCATGATCACCCATGGCCCTGCAGCACATCATTTCTGAGTCCCATTGTCCTGGCAGGGAGGACAGGTCCTCTTCCTAGGAGGCCCTGCCTGTTTGCAGGAAGCAATGGGGCTAGAAAACCGGCCAGCACTTGGCTTTGGGGTTCTGCTTCCACGGGCACCAGAGAGATGCGCGTGAAGAGAGAGGAGGGCCACACTGGGCACATGCTCACCTCTTCTCACCCCAGTCAAGGCGGCATGACGTGGCGCTATACAGAGGAGGAAACCGAGGCGCGCTGCACTTATCTGCCCAAGGATGTGCAGGTGGGTCACAGACGGAGGCTGACGCCTGCTAGGGCTCCAGCAAAGGACACCAGCATTCAGCTAAGGATAGTGCCAGTGGCCTCTGAGGGTCTGCTAAGCACCCCCAGAACACAAGGAGAAGTCCTGAATGGGACGCAGGCAGCAGCTCTGAGGGGGAGCGCGTGGACCCTGGGGGCCCCTCACCTGTGCAGCTTCCAGCTGAGGCTGTCTGTGGATGGCGGAGAGCAGTGGTCAGGGCTCCAGGACACCAGCGTGATTCCGACCTACTACTTATGTAATCAGAAAGCTGAAGCTGGTGAGCAGTGGGTATGGGAGAGAGCAGGAGAACCCTGGAGGCCAAGGGCACAAAGAGGAAATCCCCAAACTCCTCCGCCCACACCTCTGACCACGCATGGACAGGCCCCAACCAGCAGGAAGGACAAAGGTGTGACCCGAGACAGGAACAGCGTCCCTAGATACAGGGTGAAGCTCTAACTCCCCAAATTAGCTGCACAAAACAGCAGCCATCAGAGAAAAGTCACAGTCCCCAGGACCTCCGGGACACACCAGTCATTCCACGGGACGTCTGTCTACCATTGTTGATGCGGCTTTGTACCTTACAAAACACACGTTTATCATCTCACATGCCTGTGTTTCAGAAACCTGGGATGCATAGGGAGGGCTGCCTGGAGGCCTGCGGGGACAGCCCATCTTCCCCCTGGATGACAGGCAGCTCCTCCATGGTTCATGTCCCATGCCACACTAGTCCCATCCTCCCAGTCTCCTCTCCTGTGCCTCAGGTCCATCTGCTCCCCGTGAAAGGCCCTCATGATAATGGTGGATCACCAGGGCAGTCCAGGGAGGCCTCCCTGCTCAAAGTCCTTAACCAATATGGAAAGTCCCCCTCACAGATCCTGGGAATTGGGATGGGGATGTCTCCACAAGAGGGGAGAGCAGGGAGTAATTATTTTTACCACATCAGGATACAATCTGAAGCTTGCCAGATGTATTAAAAAAAAAACAGAAGTGGAATAAATTCTAAAGCAAATTATCTTGGAATTTATTGCAAGTTAACTGAGAGCAACTCTAGGATGAACCAGAGATGTTGGAACTAGAATACAGAGATTTCACAACACCTATTAAAACTATTGTAATGGAGTTAAAATATATAGATAGAGATTTGCAATTAATGGGGAAGAAAAGAAAGTCTCTGCAGAGAATTAAAAACAACACAAAAAGATCAAAGAGAAATTCCAAAACTAAACACTTACTGCCCACAGTGAAAAATTTACTTGGCAAACCTTTAACAGTCAAACAGAGAAGACTGAGAAAAGACTAAGAGAACTTGAAGTTAGATTAATAGAAGTTACTCAGCACGAAAAGCAAAGGTAACAATGGTTAAGAAAGAAATGGGGGCTGGAGCAGCAGCTCAGCACTCGGAGCGCTTGCCTGGGATGTGCAAGGTCCTGAGTTCAGTCCTCAGCCCTGAAAAAAAACAAAAAAGACATTCAATGAACACCAAGTGAAATGGACAGGAAGGATCCCAGACCAAGGTCCATCACAAACTGCCTATTTGTGTGTTTATTTGTTTGTTTATTTTTAAAGGGAGAGGGACGGTGAGAAAGACAGAGAGAGAGACAGAGAGAGAGAGAATCAGTACTGCTTAGTTTTTCATGTGGCCTTCGTTGCTTGACACTTCATTGTGTACGTGGTGCTGGGGTTTGAACCTGCATCCTCTCCCATGCCAGGCAAGCACCACTGAACCGTGGCTTCAGCCCCCATCACAAACTGTTGAAAGCCAAAGTAAGCAATGTGGCTTAGAAGCCATCTGAAAAAACAACACGTTGCCTCAGGGGAACCAAGAGCCAGCTAATGGCGGAATTCATATCAGAAACCATGGTGTCCAAAAGGCACAGGGAAACGCTTTTAAAACAATGAAAAAAATCTGTCAACCAAGAATTACATACCCAGTGAAAACATCCATTAAGAAGAAAGGCAAAGGGGCTGGAGTAGTGGTTTAGTGGTTGAAGCGCTTGCCTGGCATGAGGGAGGACCCGGGTTCAAATCCCAGCACCGAGTGCACAACTAAGTGTTAGAAATGAAGGCCTAATTGATTCTCTCTTTCTCTCCCTCTCTCTGTCTCTCCCTCTCTCTCTCTTTAAAAAATAAGAAGGAGGAGGAGAAGGAGGAGGGAAAATAAAGACATTTCAGACAAAAAGAAAGCTAAGAGTGTTTGTTTCCAACAGACTTTCACTGCAAGAAATGCTGAAGAGAAATGATATCATGTGGAAACGGGTCCTCAGAAAGCAGGAAATGTTAAATGGATGTGTGTCTGCAAGGAGCTATCATTTTCTTTTCTCCTTTTCCCTCTTAATTTCTTCAAAAGCCATAGAACTATTTAAAGAAAATAATTATAACCTTGCTTTGTGGGATTTATAATGTGTGTGTGTGTGTGTGTGTGTGTGTGTGTGTAACATGTATGTGATATATAACAACCATAACACAAAGGGTGCAAAAACACAAACTTAGATAAATTCAAGGCTTCTGTATTTTATACTAAGTTGTAAATATTAGCTGTAAGGTTGTGAAAAATCTATGGATGTTCATTCTAATTCCTATAGTAAACATTAAAATAGCAAGGTAGAAGAGATCAAATAAATAAATAAATAAAACAAAAAACAACAACAACAGGAAAATGAAAATTGAATTCTAAAAGAATTCTTAGATAATCTGAAAATAAAAATCAAAGATCAGGAAGATAGAAACTCAGAAACAACAACAACAACAAAAAAAAAAAAACAGAGGAAACAAGTAGAAAAAAAAATAATGGAGGGGCTGGAGCGGTGGCTCAGCGGTTTCAGCACTTGCCTGGCAAGCACGAGGACCCGGGTTCAAACCCCAGCACCACGTACACAACTAAGTTTTGGAGCAACTAAGGCCATGTGAAAAACTACATAAAGTTGTTTCTCTTTCTCTGTCTCTCTCACTGTCCCTCTCTCTTTAAAAAAAAAAAAATAACAATGAACCCAATCATATTGGTAATTGCATTTACCATTAGTGAAGTAAACATTGATAATAAAAGATAGAAACCACAAGAATGAGGGAAGGCAAACTACATGGTGTCCTCAAGAGCAGTAACAAGCCAACAGCAGCCTGAAAGTAAATAGGAAAGCATGTAATGTGCACTTAATAAGCAAAAGAATACGTACATTGCTTTCGTCTGCTTTCTGCTACTGTGACTACAAGAACTAACAAGAATAATTTTAGTAGGAAAAGTTTATTTGGGGGCTCAGTTCCAGAGGTCTTAGTCCATAGAAGGCTGGCTCCATTCCTCAGGGTTTAAGGTGAGGCTGAACACCAAGAGGAAGAGTGTGGCAGAGGGAAGTGGCTCACATGGCTCCAGGGAGCAGAGAGAGATGCTACCTGCCAGATACAATATATACTCAATGACCCACCTCCTCCAGCCACACCCTACCAGCCTACAGTAACCACCCAACTAACCCCTAGCAAGGGATTAACTCTCTAACTGAGTTAAGGCTCTTATAACCCAATCGTATCACCTGGCCTTGGAATTGTCTCAATTCCGATATTGAGTTTTTTGGAGATACCTTTCATCCAAATCATAACACTCTGCCTCTGGTTCCCAAAAGCTCATGACAATCTCACAATGCAAACTACATTTTGTCTATTTCCAAGAGTTCCCATAGTCTTTACAGCTCTGAGATTGCCCAAAAGTCCAAGTCCAAAGTCTCCACTGAGACTCAAGGCAAACTCTCAATGTGAGCTCCTGTAAAAAATCAAATCAAGTTACGTATGCCCAATGTATAAAGGTGCACAGTAAATGCTAGAAATAAAGTTTCTAAAAATTCTGAGGTGCTGTAAGAAAATCAAACACGTGCCCAGAAGTGATTGAGGAAGACGGACTTCACCTCTGCCGAAGGTGCACTCACGAAGGGGGTCCAGTGAGCAAGCACACTTGGGCAGGCATCCACCTGCTTCTCTCTCCAACTTGAAGCAATCTTGCCCTTCACTCTGACTGAAGGAGGTCAATCTGCGTGATTGGCTAATATAAAATAAGGGTGGGTACAGAAAAGAGCCATGGGTGTAATGGGCTATCTGATAAGGAATTTAAAAATGAATTATCTCTGACCACTTGGTTCCCAGCCTAAGATGGCTTCCTTTTGCATGCCAACCTTAAGTTCAGACATTCTGAAAATGGCCCATCAGACTTCCTATTTCTCACAGTAAATATTTCCATTCAGAAAAACAGGGGCATAGGAAGAAGGGATGGGACCAAAACAAGACTGAAATCCAGCTGGGCAAACTCAACTGTTCCATGCCCAGCATTCGGGCACACGGCATCCCCATCTTCTCAACATAGGGCTGTGTAGTTCCACCCCTATGGCTTTGCTGGTTGCAGTCCGTACGTCCTCCCTCCTGTCTTGTCTCCAGCCAATTCCTGCAGCTTTCCTCGGCCCATGTTCCACAGTACTGGTATTTCTTCATCGTGGGGGTCTCCACTGCAGCTATGGCTCCCTTCTCACAGTTCCACGCAGTGCCCTTTCAGGGGCTGCCCACAGGGACTCTGACCCTGCTGCAGCTTGCTTGGCCTCCCTGCCTCCGCTTGAAATCTTGGTGGAAGCCTCCATAATTCCCTAACTCCAGCATCCTTCACACATGGTTGCCACCAAGGTCTGCTGCCATCTCTAGCAGCAGCCAAGCCTCCAGGGAGCCTCCAAGAAGAGTGCTCTATCGCTCTCTTCTCAAAGGAATTTTTGTTCTCTTGAGCCTGAGGTGGTTGTGGTCCTGCCAGTTCCTGAGACGCCTTCAAGCCTTCTTTCCTTTTGTCTCTGGGCAAATGTCTTCAACAACTGCAACTTCCTTAGCACCAGTTTTATTCCCATCTTTCAAGTCCAAGTTTTCAAATATTTCTGCTCTGCTTTCTGCTCCTGAATATCAGAATAAACTTGGCTAAAAGCCACCAGCAATGTCCCTGCTGCTGCCTGAATACCTTGCTGCCTGGAAATTTCTTCCAGCAGGTTTAGAAGTCCATCAACGTCAAAATCAGTTTCACAGGAAACTCTCCTGACATGGGCAAAATGCAGACAACCTCTTAGCCAGTACATATCATGCATGAATGGCCTCTAGTCCAATTTCCTGTAGAGTCCTCTTTCTCCTCTGAACCCCCATGAGCCCTGTCTTTCCACAGTCCTAACAGCATTCTGAGCTCCCACCAGAATTGCCCATTAAGGGGTTGGGGATTTAGCTCAGTGGCAGAGCGCTTGCGTAGCATGTGCACCGAGTTCGGTCCTCAACCCTGAAAAAAAAAAAAAAGAATTGCCCATTAAGCTCCACTTTACAACAATCTAAAGCATTTCCATCTTGCACTGCTAACCATCTCAAAACTCCTCCTACAAATTCCAGAAAGCTCCAAAAGCTCCTAAACCTCATGGTCAGGCAAGACACAGCAGTGGCCCCACTTCTTAATGCAAATTCTGTTTTAGTCAGCTTTTTTTGCTGCTCTGACCAAAAGACCTAACAAGAACAATTATAGGAGGAAACGTTTATTTTGGGAACTCGTGGTTTCAGAGATCTTAGTCCATAGAAGCCTAGCTCCATTCCTCAGGACTCAAAGTGGGCAGAACATCATGGTGGAAGAGTGCGGTGGAGGGAAGTGGCTAAACACACAGCTCCAGGAAGCAGAGAGAGACCCCAGGACAGATACTATACTATACTACACCCCAAGGCACGGCCCCAATGATCCACTTCCTCCAGCCTTCAGTTGCCAGTTAATCCCTACCAGGGGACTAACTCACTGATTGGTTAAGACCCTTATAACCCAACCATTTTACCTCAGCCTTCACATCGTCTCACATATTGAACTTTTGGGGCACACCTTTCATCCAAACCATAATACCATGTAAATAATTAATAAAATAGATTTGAAGACAAATCATTATCAGAGGTAAAGATGGACGCTTCATGGGCTGGAATGGTGGCTCAGCAGCATCGCGCTTGCCTGGCGTGTGTGAGGACCCAGATTCAAACCCCAGCACCACATACACAACCAAGTGTCAGAGCAATGAAAGAAGCATGAAAAACTAAATAAAATTGATTCTCTTTTTCTCCCTCTCTCTCTCCCTCTCTTTCTTAGAAAAAAAAAAAGAGAAAAAGATGGACACTTCATGATGATGAAGGATTCTTTCATCCGAAAGATATAAGAATCATATATGTGTATGCACCTAACAGTGCCTCAAAGAAGACGGAGCAAAAAATGACAGAGTTAAAGGGAAAAAATACAATAGTAGAGATTTTTAATGCCCCTCTCTCAGTATTGGTGGAAGAAGTAAGACAAAAAGTCATCAAACACAGAAAAAATGATCACTCAAAACCACCTTCACTGATATTCATGGAAGACTAATCCAAGAACAACGGAAGACACATTCTTTTTAAGAACACATGGTATCTTTCACACTAACGGTCCGTATGCTGGGCCACGCGACAAATTTCAGGAAATTTTAAAAGACAAAGTCATGCAGAGTATTTTCTACAACAGTAATGGAATTAAATTAGGAATCAAAAACAAGACAATTAAGAAAATACCACATATTTGGAAAATAAACAATACTTTTCCATTTGATCTACAGCCAATGAAGATGCTGCAGAGGAAATTTAAAAATATATTCAACTGGACAAATGCTAAAATCCAACCCATCAATATTTGTAAAATTCACCTAAAGTGAGCGTTAGAGGGAAATGAATAAGTAATTATATGAGAAAAGAAGAAATATATGAGGCTTTGATATGAGTTTCTATCTTAAGAAGGAGAGCATATTAAACCTGTAGTAAGTATAAGGAGGCAAATAATAAAAATGAAATCCAAAGTCAATAACAGCAAAAGGGAAAATTCCTTATTAGAGAAAATCAGTGAAATCGAAAGCTAGTTCCTTGAAATATCAATAAAATTGATAAGCCTGACCCTGTAAAAATGATAGCAAGGGCATCAGTTCATATCCTACTCACATTAAGTGGGTTATGAATGCATATTGTGAACAATTTTATGCCCAGAGATTCACCAACGTAGACAAATTTATTTTTACAACATGTTTTTACCAAAACTGACACCTGAAGAAATAGAAAACCTGGGTAGCCTTTCTCCATATTACCAAAACTTCCCCACAAAATAAACTCCAGGCCAAAGAGTAGCCCCTTGCAGGAAGGTGAGCGAGGGATATTGGCAAGAGCTCACTTCCCTGAAGTTTGGCACCAACTTCTAAAAGTTTCCGAAGAAATATTGGCAGATAAAAACAAAACTGTACCATGAGGTGGGGCTGGGGTCCTGGTACACATTTTCCATCCTCAACAAACCTGGCAGGCAGGGACGGTGATTTTTACATTCTCTTTAGAATTGGAAAAATTGAAAAAGAGGTTGCATGACTTGCCAACATCACACAACTAAGCTCAGCTTATTTGACACCAGAGCCTTATTTCTCCCACTATTTGACCTTCAAACCAGTAACGGCCTGCCTGGGCATGCTGCTAGGGCAAAAGAGAATCCCTGTGTCCCCTCCCAATCTGCTTCCTCTCCAATCTCTCCTGGTAAGAAAAGCCACCCAGCCAGCTGCATGGGCCAGAAGCCCTCACACCACCTTTAACCTTCATCCTTAACCCTCTCACATCACACATCCGAGCCATTAGCAAGTCCTCCCACTCTAAACTGCTGTCATTCCATGCCTGCCTCTTGCAGCACGCCACCACAGCCCAAGCCACCAGCATTTCTACCCTGATCCAGCCACTCTGCGCTCCCTGCAGGCATGCTGGCCCTTGCCCATCCTTCCGTGGCAGCAGCTGACCTCCATAAAGCAAGAACCAGGGGTTCCTCCCCACCGAAAGTCTTCTGGAGGCTGGCGCTCATCACAGCTAGGGCAAGATCCCTGCTCCTGGCTGGAAGAGTCGTGGCGCTATTTTCCAGCATCTCCCCCACCTCTGCTCTTCCCTGCGCTTCTCTCCTGCTATAAGCTGGCTCCTGCCTCAGGACCTTTGCAGAGTTCCCTTCACTTGGATCATGTTCCCCGAATCTTCTCATGGCCAGCTCTTTCCGTCATCGGGGCCTCAACTGAAATGTCACCACTTCAAAGCGTTTCCCTGAGCACCCAGCTCAAGCAGTCTTCCCCACCACTCTGTCACATAAATCTGCTTACAAGGGTCCTTCTCTGCGTGCAGCTGGTTTTGTTTGTGTGTGCCATCTTCACAGTGATCGAGTGCAGCTCTAGGTGGGCTAGAGGGTGGTGTTATTTCCGTCTCCCACCATTTATTTACATTCGCTCAGTGGGAGTAAACAGCCTCACAGCTTTCTGGTCATTCTTCCCACCTATAATTCAACCCCCAGACCCCACAATATTCAAGACTTTGACTTTGGTGTCGCTGAGCACTGCTCCTCCCTAGCTCTGGGATACTGCAGCTGCCTGCTGGGGAGAGAAGGGTGCTCCCTGGGGCCCTTCCTTGCTGCTCCCACCTCTTGCTCACCCAAGTGTGCCCTCCAGGGTCAGGTTGCCAGGAAGAAAGGTAGGGGGAGCCACAGTCCCCATTGGCCTGGTGACCCTGCCTCCCTGACTCTCCTGGCAGTGGAGACACTGACTGGTGAGTCTCGTCCTGCAGCTGCTTGTAGGGTAAACTTGTCTTAATTCTCACCAAAGCAACTTCCCTAGGAATCTCGCAGCAATGCTTCCAGGCCCAGCGAGCCTCAGCGGCTTTCTTCTGTGGACTGTTGCCTGTCCGCCACCCCAGGTGACTTTCCAAACAGGACAAACAGTGGCCCTGCTCTGGCTCACGCATGCCAATGGCTGCCTGGCTGCAAGACACATGTACACGTGCCCTGCTTGCACAAGCCCTGAGCAGCATGTTGGTGCCCTGCAGAACTCCTTACCCCCTGCCTCAGACCACTACTCAGTGAGGCTCTCCTGGACATCTCCAGGTGCGTCCACTTGACTCCAGGCAACAGGGGCCACATGGCTGGCACTGGAGTGTCTCCTCGTGGGTCCCCTCCCTGCATTGAGGTGCAGGCCACAGCTGCTCCCACTCACAGGCTGGGACTCCCAAGCCCAGCAGCCTTCAGCCTGACTCAGTGGGCCCCCTGTCTCATATGGTGCATCCTTCATGGCTATGATGACAGGAGGACTCCAAAGTTCCCACATGGCTTCCAGCCACCTGATTTGGGGGTGACCTCATGGTGGTCCCTGCTCACCTATTTTGCTGTCTGGAATCTGTTCTCCTGGCACCTTGGCCTGGACTTCCTGTTTAACATGACCTCATTTGTCAGCTCCCAGGAAGACCGTGTGCTCCTTGAAGACAAGGGTCTCTCTTTATTAAGCATATTCCTGGGGCTGGCAACCCCCAGGCGCCTAAGGGACTTTACAGCCAACTCACAGATGCACACCCAAGTCTATGCAGGCTGAGCTCCCGTGGGGCTTGCACCACCTCCTGGGCAGATGTGCTCCAGTGAGGGGCAAGGGAGGGGCTCAGAAAGAAGCAGGAGGGGACTGAGGGTCTGGGCACACTACCCAGGCCAAGGCTCAGAAGGTTGGGCAGAGAGGGCAGGGGCTGCAGCAGTGCTGAGAGTCTGCACGGTGGGTAGGAGAAGCAGGCAAGAAAGGGCCAGATCTGGGGGGAACTGCAGGTCACATTAGGGGAATAAGATCCACAGCAGCAGTCACGGACAGAATGCAGAAAAGTCCTGGAAGCCCAGCCGCCTGCCTCTGCTCAAGTCCGGATGTGACATAGGAAGGCGACTTCCCCTCTGCCTGTGAGCTGAGAAGCATCCACAGCTGACAGGCACACCCCTCCCCAGCCCTCCACCCCATCCCGCTGTCACATCCGTCAGCTGGAGTCCTGGTTGCAGGCCAGGGGCTCAGTGCAGGGGCGGCTGAGCCTCTGCAGGTTGCTGCGCTGAAGAGGCAGGGGTGAGGGCCCGGCTGGATTCAAGGAGACCTGGAAAGGAGCCCAGCATGGCCACTCGGCAGCCATAAGGCCTGGGCATAGTAGCTGTTTTAGTCTGTTTGTTTCCCTGCTGTGACCCAAGGACAGTTTTAGGAGGAAAAAAATGTATTTAGGGGCTCACAGATTCAGGGGTCCCAGTCCATGAAAGGCTGGCTCCATTCCTCAGGGATTGAAGTGAGCCTGGACAGCAGGGCTCCAGGGAGCAGGGAGCTCAAGGCATCACATTGGGAAGCAGAGTGAGAAGCGCCACCCAATGGCTCAACCCCAGCGACCTCCTCCTCCACTTGCCCCACCAGCCCACAGCCGCGGGTTCGTCCCTAAGGGGCATAACTCACCGATTGGACTAGGGCTTTTCACACCCGATAATTTCACCTCAGCCTTCCCGAATTGTCACACGTGAGTTTTGGGGGACAAATCATAACAGTAGCCTAAGACTCCGTTTCCACATGATGGGAGCGCAGCCTGGCAGGTCACTGACGGGAGGTCCAGGCAAGCTGAGTCAGCAAGGAGCACACCGTGCGCCTGCACAGACCCAGCCCGCAGCTCCCGAAGACATGCACACATCTCCTGGCAGAGGCAGGAGCTTAAATAAAGCTTGTCTCCAGAACCTTCCTCTGAGTTATCTGCTGAGAGCCAGCCTCCCTACTGCCTCGAAAGCCACCAGGAAGGCTCCAGGGAGGGTGCTGTGGTGTTTGCACTACACATCACCCAGATGACCATCAGCAGAAAGCTTCTGGACCCACAGAGAGTTTCAGGCTCGTAGGCCTGGACCAGGGTGCCGGTGCCCAGGGTGGAGATGGAGGATGCAGATCTGCTTGCCACACAGCAATAGGTGCGGGGAAAGCTGACTGGTGGTGAGGGCTGTAGTCACTTCCGACAGCTCAAATGTCAGAGGTGCATGGCTGGCCCTAGGCTGGACAGGTGATCGTCCTAACAAATAGAACACAGCAGATGTGACCAGGCATAACAGGCACTTCAACTCCTCCTTGGTCATTTCTCTAGGATCCCTGGGACTTGAGGGAGATGTCCCTGTTGTGAGGATGCCTGGTATGGACAAGAGTGTGGAGCTGGGACACACACGGGTGGGGGTGAAGAGCCCCGGCCACTTGCAGGACAGCTTTGTGGCGCATCCTAGGCCTTCCAGCTCCAGTCCCAGGAGCACCCAGGAGAAACACACGCAGAGGCACTGGGGTGCCAGGGCTCCCTGAGCAGCAGCCTCAGTAGCAGAAGGGACAGATGAGTCGCAGCTTCCATGAGCACTGAAGTGCCACTTCTCAGCCTTCCACCAGTGGGGGCGGTCCTGAGCTTTGTAGAAAGGTCGGTGGCATCCTTGCCTCTGCCCACTAGATGTAGCCCCCTCCCTAGGTTGTGACAATCACTGTCTCCAGACAGTGCCAAGTATGCTCTGGGGACAGAATCACTCCAATGGGAGCTGCTGCGGAGGAGGAAGAGGAAGAAGAGGAGGAGGAGGAAGGGTGAGCACAATCCAGACCACACTCTATCACCTGGAGAACCTCAGCAGCATTGCATGGAGCAGAAGAAGGTAAGCGCCCAAGAGCCCGGAGCACAGTTCAGTTGTGTGAGACTCAGGAATGGGGGAACCTGAGGACAGTGACCAGTCAGAACAGTGGTCCCCTGGGAGGGTGGTACCTGGGAGTGGCCACAAGAGAGACCCAGGAGCTCTGGGAAGCATCAGCAGAGGCACATCTGCAAGAATCCATCAACTGCACAAATAAGATTAATTAGTTTGGCTCTAGGTTTGTTAGACTTCAATTAAAAAGTGCTTAAGAAATAGACGTGGTGGCTCAGCCAGCTGGCTCTGCGCTCCCCTCCTTCCCAAGCCTCCCTGCGGCAGAGAGTCCCAGGATCAGCCATGGAAAAAGCCTCCCTCCTGCTCCTCGACCTCCCATCCCCACAGCACCCATAGCAGCCAAGGGCTCCTGCTGCACAGGTGAGGCACTGGGGAGGACCCTGCATCTCTCTCCCAGGTGCCCCTTATGCCCCACTGGACCCCACATGCACCTCAGCTGGGTCCACCGTCCAGGGAGTGAGGGAGACATTTCCCTCCTGATGTCAGCTGTCCAAGCCCACATCACCGTGGACCCAGCTGGAACTCACCAGGAGTGGCACTGTGCTAAGCTGAGGCCTAGGTCTCCAGACCAAGCAAGTGACCCTTGTAGAATCAGGAACAAGTGGGCAGATGGCAGGGTGACAAAACCCATCCTAGAACGTCACAGAGATCCCATCACTTCATTGAACAGAGGCCCCCACAAGGGGATTGCACACACCAGGAGCCCAGTGTGGGCAGGGCATGGAGAAGAGCCCCCCTCCTGCTGTCCACACTGAGTGCCCAGGCGGGAGGAAGCCCCAGCCCCAGGAGAGCTCCCCACAAGGGGCTCCACCCAGGCGTAGCTGAGCCCAGTCCACAGGTCACCCCAGCCCAGCTGCCAAACAGGTGAGGCAGGTGAAAGGCTGAGTCTGGGTTGCACCAGCCCCCGAGGAGATGGCAAAGTCAGCTCCAAAGCCCACCACAGAAACAGGCTCAATGTGCTACCCAGAGAGATGCAGCAAAGACCACGGCGAGACTCCTCTCCACGCCACCAGGATGGCGAGAAGTGTTTAAAGATGCGCAATCCCAGGAGTGCCTGAGGGGGCAGAGAAATTGGCACTCTTCTTCGGTGCCCGTCAAAATATTAGGGACTGCAGGAAACAGTTTGGTGGGGCCCCAAATAGAGGGGCTGGGGATGCAGCTCAGTGGTGGGGCACTCGCCTGCACTTGATCCCCAGCACCACACACACAGAAAACAGTTAAGTTAGAATTGGATGTCATCTGGGAACTCCTTCCTGGGTTTTCCTGAATTAAAACAGATATTTAAACAAACATGACTTCAGCACTGCTCGCCAGAGCCAGAAGGTAGAAACAAGTCATCGGCAATGAGAGGATAGGACACCATGGTCTACCCATTAGCTGGAAGGCCATTGATCCATGCTGCGGCACGGCGAGCCTCAGAAGCGTTGGGTCACAAAAGACCACACGGCATGCACTACCCTAGAGGCAGAAGCACGTGGCCTGCCAGCCTGGGAGGAGGGGACAGGGAACCTGAGGGCCCCCTCAGGCCCACCTACCGAGGGCTTGGTCTCTAGCCAGTGGCGCTGGGGCAGAGCCTGTAGAAGATGACATCACTGGTGTGCCCTTGAGGGGCCAGGGGGACCTCAGCTCCTCCCTGTTTCTATCCACTTCCATGAGGTGACAACCCCCACCCCCACCCATGAGGTCCTACACATGCTGCCTCATGACAGGCAGTATAGTGTCGGGATAGTGAGAGAGAGAGAGAGAGAGGGAATCAATTGCCATATGACTTTCATTGCTCAGACACTTCCTTGCGTGCGTGGTGCTGGGGTTTGAACCCAGGTCCTCGCACAGGCCAGGCAAGCACCGAAATCGCTGAGCCACTGCTCCAGCCCCATCCCTCTTTCTCTAAATATAAATAAATAAGGAAGGATGGAAGGGAGTAAACTGGGTCTGTGCCAGAGGGTCAAGGAACACGTCACAGAGCCAGCACTGAAGGCTGTCGGTGCACCCTGTCTAGAAGGACATGGTGACCCCACACTCCTCGCCACCCTCAGCACTCTCCGCCCCTGCAGCCACCAGGGCATGCCGCAGGCCATGGGAGGCATGGGGCTTGTGGGAGGCAACCCCCTTGCTAGACCCCCACTCTTCTGAAATGTTTCGTTTTTGATAATAAAAACGTTTGCACGATGCTTATGAAAATGTTTTAGGTAGGGAAATGCACAACTCTAAGTAGGGGGCACCGTCACGAGGTCTCGCGTCACGAGGGGTGCGTGGGGCCGTGGGAGGCCAGAGGAAGCCAGCTAACAGCCAAGGGTCAGGGGAGGCCACCTGGAGGAGGAGGGAGCCTTCTCGCTGCCTCAGTCAATGGAGGAGGGGCCCTCTGCTTGGCCCCCTTGCTTCTCTGCAAAGAAGAGCCTGTGCCGGTGGGACCTGCTGCCCTCCTTACACACAAGGCTGGTGGGAATTGCTAGGTCAAGACATAACGAGGCAAGGAACGCCCGCAAATACCAGACTCCGCTTCTCTTATCCCTGCTGCTGTGGACAGCTGCCCCCTTTATAATGAATTTAGATTAATTAATAATCACCACTCTATGCCAGGCATGCTGAAACACTTTATTTGCCCTACTTAAAGAGGAGAACTAGTATGTTCCTATTTTATAGAGAATAAAATGGAGACACAGAGAGGTTAAGCATATTGCCTGTGATCACATAGCTAGAAAGTACACAGATGGGAACTGGAACCCCTGGGCTGCTCCGCAATTCAAGTCCTCACCCTCTCGTGGGGCTGTCTTTTCCTGCCAGGTGCTCTCTCTTCCCCAAAGCCCTTCTGTTCCCTCCAACCCTCTCCCTGCCTTCCCTCCCTCACACCACCAGGCTGGTCTTAAAGAAGGTCAGCTTAGCTCCACACCAAAGCACATTTCAGCCGGCTCAGCTTTCTGAAGGCAGTCCTCCTCCCAAACCCTGGAAAATTTATTTATCTAATTAAAAAATCTCTCTGCAGCCCTATATGCTCAGAGACTTCATATTTAACCCACACTCAGGCCACCCAACCCTTCATGGCAGGGCAGCCCGTCCCAGAAGCATCGTGCCCTGGGCTGCGGGAGACAGGGGTGACCGGAACATCCATCATCCCCGAGGAGCCAGACCCATGCAGCGGGCACCCCAGGTGGCCAGCCCCAGCCAGCTGCATTTCCGGCCAATGAACCTGCCGCTCAAAGCCTCCTTTTTAATTAACTCCATATCTCAGGCGGCCAGAGCACGTGGGCAAACTTCTGTCTCCTTCACTGCGAAGCCCAAACACATCCAGTTTGCTTTCTAAGAATAGAAGCAGGAGATGGAGGGGAGGGAGGCGGCCGGCATCTAAAAATGAATTTGCAGCCCAGAGCAAAACAAGCCAGCCCAGGAGAGGGGAGAAAAAGCAGCGTGTACACACACACACACACACACACACACATGCATGCATGCACACACACCACCAAGCCCGGCGGGGGCTGTCTGCTGCCATCCGGGTGTGACTCGCGGCCTGGCAGCCCGCCCAACCGTCTGGCAGGGATGGGGGTGGCGGGTGGCACTGCTCATGCCAGGAGCAGGCAGCTGGGGATGCCCAGGGGAGTCTGGGCTTTTTTCTGGGCTGATTGGCTTTCCCCAGCAGACAGAGGTGACTCACGGGCTTGTAGGCTGGGCTCTGGGGGGTTCTGAGTGCCCCAGATGTGGCTCAAAGTTTCAGGAATTTAGAAGCCAAAATGTTTCTAGAAACAGAGGGGCAAGACTCACCCAGCAGGACTCCCAGCCCCCGCCAGGAAGAGGAAGGAGAAAAGAAGAATGGAGCTCAGCCATCCAGGGGATACCTGGGAAGAAACCAGGTCAGCAGTCTTCACGGCTAGTCATTAAAACAGTATAAAAGGAATTTATCACAGTTCCACTCTGCCAGGCACCCGTTCTAAGGACCATCCTGGGAAGGTCACTGTTGAGCTCTTCAGGACCATGTGTGGCCCAACCTTCTGCTTCCCCCGTTTTATCAAGAAGGAATTGGAAGCCTCCGGGCTGTGGCACAACCACAGCCACACGCTCAGGAGGGTCTGCCATGGTCTGTACCCAGCTGGGCCAGGGCAGTCCAGGCCCTTCTTCCCCCTGCAGTCTGCTGCCCTGAGAGCTGCCCATGCGTGGCCATGAGGTCTGCATCACTGGGCAGATGGGCAGGACATGGGGGAGATTACGAAGGGTCTCTGGCTCTAGTGCCAAAGGATGCTAAAGCTCTGCACAGAGAGGCGTCCTCTGCACAGTCCCCTCCGACCTTTCCGGGGAAAGCAGCTCCTCAGGGATCCAGCTCCCTGAGCCCTGTCCCCTCGGGAGCTCAGGTTCCAGCTCCCAGGGCTGTGAGGCTCCTGCACCTGGAGGGTGTACCTTTTACTTTTGTGTTGACATTGCCACCTATTTATGGAAAGTGACCCAGATTTTCCTTTCAAGGTAGTGACGCAGAGGTCACATGTGCGATACATTAAGTTCTTACAGGAGGCTGAAACTTATAGTCAGATGCTGAAATATTTGTGGATGAAATGACACAATGTCTGGGGTTTGCTTCAAAACGAGAGAGAATGCGGACAGACAGAGGATCAGAAGATGGACACACAGGACAGAGGATCAGACCCCTGGAGACTTTTCAGATCTGACTGGTGGGCACTACAGATAATTTTAAATACGTTTATAAGATGATCACATGCAATTTCTATGTTGCATTATCACATGTGTCATATTACAACACACCGAATGTCGCATGTTACTTGGATTGCACACATGCACCTCATATAGTGTCTGAACACTGTATTATTCAGGCTGCTTTTGCGTATATTTAAAATTTCCTGTATTAAAAACGCTTTTCCATGCTAAGGACTGAACCCAGGATCTTGCACATAACAGACAAGTGCACTCCCAAAAACATTGTTCAAATTTTCTATACATCTTTAAAGGAAGTTGCTCTTAAAAATAAATATATATGAAAGAAAATTCAGGGCTGTGGGTGTGGCTCAGTGGTGAGGCCCTTGCCTAGCATGCGTGAGACCCTGGGTTCCACCTGCAGTACCACATACTCAAAGTCAGGTAGGAAATGGTACAAATGGCTTCCAGAGGTGGTGACGACAGTGATGGTGGCATGCAAACAGCTGAGCTGGGAGGAAGGTGGCAGAGGACGCGTTTGAAGTCCAGGTTTCTTGGAAGCAGGGGAGCATGGCCCCTCCACCTCGCCTGACACTCTGCCCGCCAGCCCTGACGGTGGCCCCTGGTGAGGTCAGGTCTGATGTCACCCTTGCAGACCTGCAGACCCGGAGGGTGGTGGGTGGCCTTTTTATCTTTTCCTTGCAGCAATAAAGAAGTGCAGTGTTGCCCACTCATCTCCATCTGGAATGTAAAGGCATGAGCTGCACAGGCCAGGCAGGGTGCGTCGGTCGCAGGCCACCACACCGTTGGCCCCTCTGTGGGGAGCCCAATGCCCAGGAGGAAGGTGTGAGGACTTCCACAGCCTCTGCAATCCCAGGGCCCCTCCCAAGATGGGGACTCTGAACCTGAGCAGATGGCACCAGCCTCCCTGGACACAGGCACCCACTTATCCATGCATCATTCGGCTGCTTACTGGCAACTATTAAGTACCTACTGCATTCCAGGCATGGTTCCAGGAGCTGTGGATACCAAGGCACAAGGACGCTTCCCCCATCTATACTGGAGAAGTCAGGAGGCCCGCAGTGCCTCTGTTTGGGAGTGTTTCTGAGGCACTCACAGAGGGGCAGGGTGGCCCAGAGAAGCCAGCAAAGGCCTTGCTCCCTTGGCAGCCCTGAGTAGACTGCACTCCACATGTGCACCTTCACTGAGCCAGATTCCAATGTGGCAGCCACGCCAGGCCCAGGCCTGCACCCCAAGGCGAGGGTCCCCTCTCTGAGAAGCCGGAAGTGAGCCTCCTTCAGGAGCACACGTGCGTTTCCCTGGCCTTTCTAGAGCTCCCACGCTGTTCTGGAAGCCTCCATCCAGCCTTCCAGTGGTCCTCACTCTTCTTGGGCAGAGAAAAGTGCAGAGCCTTAACAGGGAGCAGTTTATGATAGGCGGGAATATTAGCGAGGCACTTAAGAGTTATTAGCACCTTTTATGAACTCATTGCTTAAAACCTGCCACGCTTCATCACCTTAGCACCATTAAATCAGTATTAACAACAACCCCGAGTCTCACACTCCCAAATGTCACCAGTTGAAAACACTCAGGAACCGTGAAGTCTTGGAAAATCCGGGTGGAATCCGTGAGCTTTCTGCTCCTCTGCAAGCGTGTGCTCAGCTGGGCAAGCCCCAAGCTAAAAGGGGTGCTTGTCTACCCTGAATCTGCACCCCACCTTGCTCTTCCCAGCCCTCTACCCATTCTTAAAGCAGATCCTGCCCACAACCTTCTGAAAGATCACACAGGAGCCCAGGAGGTGGGGAGGTCCCAGGAGAGGGTATTCGATGAGATTCCTGCTGACATTTCTGTCTTTCCCATGCTTGCCAGGACATACAGACGTCTGTAAGGTAAAATGAGTCTCTCCTCGCATCTTGGGCTGCTAAGAGGCCTGGGTTCAAATCCCAGCTCCGAAAGCTGTGTGACATAGGTAAATGGCTTTGCCTCTCTGTGCCTTCCTTTTCTCATCTGTGAAAAGCGTCTTTCTTGTGAAGTGAAATGAGAGATCTGCTTTCAGCATGGGGTCTAGCAGTATGTGGTGTCCAATGGAGGACATTGCCGCTTATGGTACAGGTAACGTTATCAGCAAATAGGTTGTGCCCTTTCAAACACTTGGGCACCTATCAAAGTTACCCTCATGAATGCTTCTGTGATAGAATGAAGTCACTCATTCCATCTCCTCTTTTAAAATTGTTCCCACATAGCAGCAGGTCACCACCTTGGTATTTATTGATGTAGCCAAGGGGTCAGCAGAATTTTTCTGAAAAGTGTCAAAAAGTAATTTTTTTAGACCTTGTGGGCAATGTGATCTGTCACAAGTCCTCCTTGCTGTTGGAGTAGACTGAAAGTGCCATAAACAAGCCGTAAACAGATGGCTGTGTGCCAATAAACTTTATGTACAAAAGCAAGCGGTGGCCAGCCTTGGCCTGGGGGCCAGTTTCCAGCCCAGCCTAGCCTGTTACTTACCAGCTCATTAGTGATTTTTCAAACAGTGTTGCTAGAACCCTTGCCTCTCTGGCTCTCCGGGCACCTGCCGTAGGGTGACACAGTCCTCTGGGGTTTCTGGGTGAGAGGTGGTGATCTCCAAATCACCACATTGGACTTAAATGCAGGATCACACCCAGGTGCCAGGAGGAGGCAGGGAAGGACAGCCAGCAATTACTCAAAACAGCCAGCCAGCTCTTACTTAAAAGAGGGGACCACTCTAGAACTGTGGATTTTTCAAGGTCACTGCAAGAGATGGTGGGGAGGGAGGAAATGGAAACCAGACTTGGTGAGTGGAAACTGGCCTTGGGCGGACAGACGAGGTCCCATCTCCTGACCTCTCCCTAAATAGCTACCCCCAGGTTACACATTCCTACAAGGCAAAGGGACAGGGGCAGAGTGCCATCGGAACATACCAAGTCACCCCTGGGGTTGCATCTGAACCACAAACAGAACCACATCTCCATGTGATGGATTTTATTTTAACTGATTGCCGTATTGGGACATTCCATGTAAAAATAGGAATTTGCGCTTCTCTTGAGCATCTAGAAGGCTGGGGAGCATGGTTCCTATCCTCACTAAGGGCACAGACTCAGCCGTCCACTTGCCTGCCCTGGAGTCCTGCTCAGGAATCTGAGCAAACTGCTTCTCTCTGTGTGCCTCAGTTTCCCCTGTAAGGTAGGGTGCCAAGAGAGTCTCCTTCCTCCTTCCTCTGGCTGCACCAGAGTGGGCCTCCTTCCCACTTCTCAGACTCACCAAAGGCACCCATCTCAGGGCCTTTGCACCTGCTAGGAGGCTTCCTGCACCCTGGCTGCCTTCACAGGGTGACTTCTGTGGCAGAAGACGCAGAGTCAGGATTTGAACCTGGTCCCTCGGACCCAGCAATTCTCTCCTTTGCATTCTGCGCCCAGGCTGTGGTGGAGGTGTAGAAAGTCGAGTCCTGGCTCCCCTCCTCCAAGCCTTGACTTCTGTGTTTCGCCTTCTTCATTAGGCAAGGGGGCTGTGGTGGCTGCCTGGGGGGCTCGTGTAAGGATGCGTTGAGTGGATGAAGGGCTTCAGGTGGCACCTCGAGCAGGGCCAGCGCGTGGTGAGCTGTCTCATGTTGTGATTCTCCATGTCTCTGCAGCTACCAAGGTCCCCAAAGCTCCTTCCTCACAGAAAGCCCAGTGTGGACCCCTGGTTCCCAGGAGGGCCAGGTCCTGGGAGCGCAGCACAGACTCCACCTGAAACCCAGGGGCTCTTCAGAGTTGAGGGGGTGGAGGCCCAGGGACAGCAGGAGGTGAGAAGAGCCCAGGCTCCCCCAGCTCTGAACTCCAGAGCTCAGCCTCAGTGACTGTGTAGATGCAGCACATGCCCCAGGCCTGTCCCTTGACACAGAAATGTCACGGCAGGATTATCCCAGGTTGGAGATCAGGCACACACACTCAGAACAATGTTCACGGTGTCCCAGCAGCAGCTGACACAGTAATGACAAACCAGAAACAACCCTAATGATCAATGAGGCAGGGGATCGTTGTGAAAATGTACGCTGTAGCCAAACAAGAGCCTGGTGGCCGTGAAAGATGCTAAAGCCCTCGTCATCAGCGTGGAAAGCTGCGGTAGTTAAGTAGGAAAAAAAGCCATCCACTAAGCAGTATTCATAGTGCACGTCTATTTTTGCTTCAATATATATTAAAATATACATACACATATACACACACATATCCATGCCCATGTGTGCAAATACGCATAGCAATGAGACGGGAAGAAAACCATCGGAATGTTAAAAGTAGCGTTGCCGGGCAGTAAGATTCTGGATGCTTCCCACTTTCTTTCTCCTTATAATTTCTGTTTTCTCTATTTTTTGCCATGAGCATGTACTGCTTTTATAATTGGGGGCGGGTGAAAATGAAAAAAAAACAACTTAGCTATTTTCATTTTCAAAAATGTGCAACTTGCTTTCTGTCCTTCGGGACAAATCAGGGCCCCTCTCTAGATCCAAGGGCGAACGCGAGCCTTTTTCTGTTACTGCCACACGACACTCAGAGCCCTCATCCAGTGGACTCTTGTGATGGGGCAGGGGACGGTGAGAACTTCAGGGACCACTCCCCATTCAGCAAGGCAAGGGGATGACTTGGGGCAGCGGGGGGCGGGCAGGAAGAGAGCAGATGGGCCGTGGGAGGCGTGGGATGACTGTGAGGTCCCAACGTGCCAAGCGAGGCCCACTGCAGGCAGGCCGGGGCTCATGGACTCTGACAGCACCACCCCACTCAGGGGTGTTGGACCCAGCCCGGTGGGTGATCCTAAGGCCTCTCAGGGTGGGCACCACGCGCTTCAGCAACTACTCTATCTCCGGCCCTGCTTCCGTTACAACTGCTCTCCTCACCGCCTGCACACCAAAGTCACTCGGTGACTTAGTTATATCCTAAAGCGATAGCTTCAGCCAGGAGCTTTTGTTATCGAGGAGCTTTCGCGGGCTGGTCCTGGCTCGGGGCATCTCCAGAGCCATCCAGGACTGCAGGCTTTGGGGAACTCCAGGGGTGACGCGACCTGCCTCCAAGATGGCCTTCATGCTGTCCCCTGGCTTCCCCAGAGCAAGTCATCCAAGAGGGAGCCAAGCAGAAGCCCCAGTGCATTTTGTGCCTTAAGACACCAAGCCCACCTGGTCACATTCCCCAGTTCTCTTGGTAGAAGAGCCACCATGCCCAGCCCTGGGAGGGGGGTGCTACTGGAGATCAGGCGCTACCTCCTGCAGGGAGGGGTGTCAGAGAACCTGTGGACTTGTTTCTAACCAAGGCTGTTGGAGAATCCTAATAAAAGACAGCACCCATGCTACTCAAAGCCCTGGAGTCCAGCAGCCTCAGCAGCACCGTTGCTCATCAGTGGCGCAGGCGCTCTGGCCCACGCAGGCCTGCTGAGTCAGGATCCCAGCTGCAAGCGGTGCCCTGGGAGCACATGTGCTCCCTGGGGTGTGGAGAGAGCAGAGGATGTCAGGTGGCCCCCGGACAGCAGCAGTGCGAATTCCCAGCACTCGCCACAGCTAGACAGCAAGCCCTCCACAGCTTGTATTTACCAGGGTGTCCTGTGCCCGGGGAGTGCCTGGCACGTAGGAAGAGCTCACTGAATGCATGCTTTGCCTGCCCACCTGCCCTGGTACTAAAAATAAACCCAATGTGAAAAGTGTTTACTTCTGCTGTTAAGAAATTCTCACGGCACGCGCTTGGCCAGTGCTGCCACTTCTCAGCAAGGGGCTCCTTCGGTGAGGACAGCAGGGCTGCTGGGTACCATGGCAGCCTTGCAAGCCACCAATGGTGCGACTTTACTGAACGCCCTCAGCAGCACCTGGCTCAGGGCAAGGGGCTCCTTGTTCATGGCACCCCTTCCCCAAGTTGAGCACACAAAGAGCAGCCCCAGGGAACCCACAAATCACCTTACCAGATGGGGTGAAACTGAGGCTCAGAGGTAGCCCCCACTACCTGGGGGCTGTGAAGGGCAGGAAGATGACCTTTGAGGACTATTCAGTAAGAAAGGGGAGTGATGCTGCTGCCATGAGTACCTGGGCAGAAATGAAGGGTGGGAGAGCAGCGCTGGCAGTCCAGGCTTCCAGAGCCCTGCAGTCCCCACACCTCCTGGAGCGCGGTGGAGCTGGCCCTGCTCACAGCTAGCCAGCACACTCACACCCTCTCCCCTTGGAAAAGAAGACTCCATGAGTTTTCTGCTGAGGACCTGGCTCCCAGTCCCACACCTTGATGTCACCTCAGTCCACAGCCCCGTGGACACTTGACTTCAACAGGAAGGGAACCTGAGACAGCGCACTCAGCCCAGCCAGGCTGGACTGCTCACCCGTGGGCCGTGAGCTGAAGAAGTGTGCTGTTTAAGCTTCAGAGTTCCCCATGTCTGTAGCAGGGCACTAGGTGACGAAAACAAGCCCACTGATTCATTCCTCCAACTCAGTCCCACCAGAAAGGGCCACCAGGATGCAGGTGAGCATGGGTGTCAGTTAAGCAATGATGACTTTTTGGAATATACGTGTCCCTTGCAATATTGGGCACAAGAATCTCCTCATTGTTTATCTGAAAGTGAAATTGAACTTTGGCGGTCTGTGTTTAATCTGGAATACTACTGCTAGACTCATAGGAAAGGTATCCTGGGAGGTCAGAGCAGAGCACGTGAGCCCTGCCTATGGGCACCCCCGGCACCCCCAGAAACGACCCTGAGGCCAGTTTGGGGAAAACAACTGACTCCCGAGTGTCCTCTTTTGTGACCCTTGAGTCTCAGCACCATATTGCTGCCCCTACCTGGAGGGTCCCCTGTATTTTGGGGTTTCCTGGGCCCCAACTGTCCTGTCCCCCAAACCTCCAGAACTCCTAGCAAAGAACAGTGGAGGGTGGGTGCCCTTCCCACCCAGTGCTCTCCTGTCTCGTGGGACTGTGCCCACACTGCCTAAAAGCTCTGCAGCTCTTGGCATTGTGTGGCAAAGGTGGGTCACAGCCCTATCCCTCCAGGGCATTATGGTCCAGCAGGGGATAAGAAGGCAAAGGAGAAGGAAGAAAGACAGAGAGGGGGAGGGGCAGGCAGACCTGCAGTCTGCCCAGCACCGTGAAGCACAGGGCACTGGGGGAGGGGCACACATCAGGCTGATAGATGGACAGACGCTTCTGGAAGAAAGGATAGGTAAACTGAGGGCTGCAGAGTGGGGGTGGGACTTAGCTGGGTTGGTCTTGGTCCAATGCCCCAAGCAGGAGGCACATGTGTAAAAGCTTAGAGATAGAACAGAAAGCGGCATGCCCAGGTGCCAGTGCAGCCCGCCACCAGGGACAATGTGACAGAGGGCCTTCAGCAAAAGCCAAAGCTGCAGGGACGTTGGGTGGGACCTGCTGGGTGGGAGTTGTGCGAGGGCCACAGGGGGATACTTTGCCATATGGTTTCAGTGCAGTGTCACCTGACCTGTAATTCAGAAAGGTGAAATGAACAGGGCCACACACCTGAGGGCATCCCGGGGAGGAGGGGAGAAGGGGCAGTGCCCACTCCCCTGCTGCAGGCCAGGGGAGGACACAGGAGAAGGCGGTCTGGGGAGGAAGACACTGGGTTTGGAGTGCCCACAGTACTTCCATACAGACTTGACCAGGAGGGAGTTGGGGTGGAGGTTTGGGGACTGGAGAGACAGTCTGGGCTGGAGGAGCGTTTGGGGAGGTCATCAACCCACGGACAAGGCAAGGACACTGGTAAGAGTGCCTGAATTTTCTTGGGGGTCCTGAGGACCTCACCCCCACCACCAGCAGCATTCTCAGTCCATGTGGTGGGGGGGTGTGGCTTTGTGGGCGGGGCACGGGCCAATCATGGGGCTCCACCCCCACACCAGTGGTTGGCTCAGGGATGGACACGTGACACAAGCCAGCTCAATGAGCGCCAACCCTGGAACTTTGACCGTGACTCCTAGACAGAGGCTTTCTTTTGCTCCTAAGGGTGTGTGTGTGTGTGTGTGTGTGTGTGTGTGTGTGTGACAGAGAGAGAGAGAGAGAGAGAGAGAGGGAGACTGGCCCTGAGTCCCCGGGCCTGTGGCTTCAGTAGGGAGTTAAGGTTTTACCCTCAGGATTGCGAGAAGGCACAAGAGCAAGGGAGTGAGGTGATCTCTGGCCCCGGCCACCACGTGGAGAACAGGTTGGAGACACAGGCAGGCAAGGACCCCTTCAAAGGCTGCTGAAATCACCAGTTGCAGATGACAGCATCTGGGACTGGGGCGGGGGCGTGTAGGGGTAGAGAGTAAATGGCTTAATTCAAAGGAATTTAAGAAGCATGCTTACTAAAGCGTGCAGAAGTGCTCAACTGAAATGAAACATAGGTACGCAAAGAGACATCCACGGCCACCCGAGGTGCAATTCACAATGGCCAAACCCCAGAAACGGCCCCAGCGCCCTCCAACAGGCAGTCCTTCAAACACAGTGCGGGGGCAGGCCAAGAAAAAGGAACAAAGTCCCAATGTAACACAACCACAAGGAGGCCTCTCGCAGCCACAGTGCCAAGCAAAGGAAGCCAGATGCAGGAAAAAAGAATGCATTGTGTGACCCATTCGTGGAAAGTTCCAGAACCATCAGCTGGGTCCATGTTAGGGAAGAGGGCCAGGGTGGTCTTGGAGTGGGAGACAGGGTGAGGGTGCTCTGGGTGAATCATGTTGCTTCTTCCTCTAGGTGCCAGCTCCTCCGGGGCATCCCTATAGTGGAAAGCCGAGCACCTGCTTGCCTAGGTCCTGTGTGCTTTTCTGTACAGGGCTGTGCCTCAGTGGCTGCATTGCATGGGGGGGGGGAGCTTATCAAAAGATGCTCAGATAGACAAGCTGTTTTCTGTAAACAGGAAATAAAAGCAATGGACTATCGATACAGACACATGTGAGCAAATCTCAAAATAGTCATCAGGTTGAGGAAAGAGGCCAGACCCACAAAAGTTCGTACTGTGTGGTTTCAGCTGTGTAAAACTCCAGGAAACGCAGCCACCTAAAGACAGGAGCAGACCAGCGGCTGCTTGGGGGACGGGAGGCAGGAAAGAGGGACACCAGGGGCCAGGAGGAGCCCTTTGGGGGTGACAATGGGCCCATGAGCACATGTATCAGACCTGCCAATCTTCCACACCAGCAGCAGCTTATTATAATCCAGCAACGTCTCAGCAGAGCCACTTGGGAAAGAAATGGAACACAGGACAGACTGACCAGTGGGATGGAGCAGGTGAGGGGAGCGGGGAGGAGTTGAGGATCCCTTGAGCCCAGGGACAAGGGAAGGTGAGCCTTCGTCACAACCCTCATTCACTACTTCCCTGAAGCTACTTCAGAGCTTCGATGTAACTGGGGTTCCTCGTTTATCAAGTAAATCCATGCCCAGAGAGCCTGTGACGATGACGGAGACAGCCTGTGGTTGTCACAACTGAGGGTGGGACCCAGGAGTTCCTGGTAGGCATAGGTCAGGGGGCTGCTATGCGTCAGAACAGCTCCCCAAGAATTACATGGTCCCAAATGAAGAGATGGTCCCAGCATGAAGAGACTAAGATCTAGGGCCAGACCTGGGATGGTGAAGTTCCAGGTCTCCTCTGCAGGGAAAAGAGGCCCATGAGGGAGACCTGAGAAGGAAGCTGGGGCCTGATCATGCCACACTTTCAGGCTAGATACAGAAACCCATATCACACATACAACACATGCATGTGCATGGCACACACACAGACCACAAACACAATATGGACACACACAACACAGACACACATAACACAAATGAAAACTACATGCACACAATATATACACATGCATCTGTAACACATACACAGATACCACATGTACACACAGCACATACACTGCAACACATAAAAACACATACATACCACATACATATATGTGCAACACACATCAAGAGACACTACATACACACAAACACCACGCACAATGCATGCATACAACTAACACAGGCGCAGATTCAAAGCACATGCACACAAAACACACAAAACACACTTGCAGCATACTGATACATATAAAAACACATACCATATGCACACAGCACCTATAAAGCATACTCATAAACACAAAACACGATGTGTACACACAACACATGCCTGTGCATCAAAGCCACAGACACAACCCACGTGCAAGAACAGGCGTGTGGTTGAACGCTGGCATGTGGGCATCCGGTGACTGCGTGTGTTAACAGAGAGTGTGAAAAGACACACAGGGGTCTACAGATAGATAAATAAACTGCCGGAGAGGCCCGAGGGAGCCGTCTGAGGTTTCGCGTGGATCTGGTACAGCTTGCTCTGAGCATCCGGGTTTCCTTGGATACGCTGGCCACGCTTTAGCTGTCTCAGGCCAAAAATAAAAGATTTGTGAGAGAAGCCACAGGACTCACTGCCGCTGCTTTAACGCTTGTCATCTGGGGAAGCAGACACTCCAGCCACTAGGGACGTGTTCCCTTCTCTCTCCTTCCCGCTACGGGGAAGTAGAGTCGCCAAGACAGGGGCCTGGAGCCCAATGGGCTGGATGCAGGTCCCGGCCTTGGTGGCAGTCTCCTTGAGCACGTCACCAGCTTCCTCAGGGTAGAAGGACATGGACAGTGGGAGCTCCACATGTGGGCGCGGGCACATGGGGCCAGAGCTGCTGCTGGCCTGCTTGGAGTTGCATCCCTGCACCCGCCTCTCCCTTGGGTGGGCCAAGGGAGACAGAGGACCAGCCCACCTCGCCTGCTTCTGTTCCCTCCTAGCCCCACAAGTCAGAGGGTCTGCTAGTTTGGACCAGGGACTCTCTGGGAGCACTGGCCTCACTGTGGTGCTCTAATGCCCGTGTGCTTGGGTGGCACTAAGTGGAGTCATACAGCCAGCCAGCACCTTAGCATCTCAGCCCTGATGCCCTTGGGAATCTTCTGGGAGCCCTCACTGCCCCATGACCAGGCTTCCTATAAGGGAAGGGGACTGCGCTGAGTCACTGTTCTGGGCCTTGCCCTGCTCTGAGGTCTCTATCCTATGAGGTCATTTCTAGTTTTATACCCATTTATGACTCAGCTAAGCCCAGAGAAGTGAAGCAATTTGTCCAAGGGTCCCAGCCTTGAGGAAACCATCCCCACTTTGGTAGTGAGAAGGTCTGGTTTCAAAACGAGTGAAACCGCAGTCAGATCCAGGGGCGCTCCGCGCAGCCACTGCACACTTGAGACTGGGTTTTCCACTGGGTCTTTGAAAACAACTGGCTCACTTTGCAGGGCTGGGGCAACGTCCCCCAGAGCCAGCCACAGCATCCCCTTCTCTTCGCCCCATTTTCAGCACTGGGATGTTGGCTGACAGGCTCCGCACCCACATCTCCTAAGTCTCCGCGTCTGCATTTCTCACCCCGCCCTCTTTCTCCACAACTCTTCTCTGGGTCAGCTTCAGACATTCCTGAACCTCTCCCAGACCTGGGAGGTTGCGGTGCCCTGCCGTGAGCCTGTACCTACCCTAGCCAGGAGATGGGATCAGGATCTCACGCCTCATCCCACTGCTCAGCAGCTGGACGCCCCCGCCCCAGGAGCTCAGGAGACTGCAGAGCTCCCCTGGTGTTCCAGGTGCTGATGGGAGCAGCGCCGATCAGAGCCCTGAGGAGTGTCTCCCTGGGTCCAGAACTCACCAGATCATGGGACTCACACCTCCCCTGCACCCTATGTTGCAGAGGCAGAATAAAACAAAGTATGTCACGTGCTTAACGCAGGGCCCAGGGCAGAGCCAGGCTCTGAGGGGCAGCCAGGGTGGAGTGCTATCACCACAGGTGGTGGTGTTCACTGCCACCATTGCCCCCACTCTGGGTGAGTCTTCTGATCCCAAATCGGAGTTCTTCCATTGACTTACTGGTAAGATTTTTTTTTTGGTGGGGGGAGGCTTCTGTTTGTTTTTGTTTGTTTTTTGTTGTTTGTTTGTTTTTTGTTTTAAAGAGAGAGGGAGAATAAGAGAGAGATTCAATTTTATTTAGTTTTTCATGTGGCTTTCATTGCTCAGACACTGCATCGTGTACGTGGTGCTACGATTCAAACCCGCGTTCTTGCACATGCCAGGCAGGTGTCGTAACCACCAAGCCACCGCTCCAGCCCCGGCTCTTTGGGTTTTACTTTTGTTTTGTCTTTGTTCTTCTGTAGCAATGGGGCTGGGACCCAGGGTCTTACGCAGATGAGGCAAGCGCTGTACTGTTGAGCCACACCGCAACACCTGGGCACTAATTTCAAACTCAGCCTGGATTTCAATCCTGACTCCAGCCACTGGGCAAGTGATTTGCCCTCTCTGGGCATCAGATTCCTTGCCTACAAAATAAGGATGCTAATGAGCTGCATCTCAGGGTTTGTAAAAGGACTGTGTGAAATGATGCAGCCAAAGACCTGAGAACGGAGCTCAGCACGCAACGTCACTGTTGCCATTTTGGCTGCTAATACAACCTGCCTGTCCCACGGCAGCTCTGTGCTCTGTCCACATGTCATGATCTCTGTAGATGCCATCTGCACTTCACTCTCCCACCTTCCCAAGTCCAAGGGCCAAATGACTTCAGGCCCCCCAGGCCAGAGTGACATGACAGGCTGCCCTTGGCCACAAACACAGGGCAACGCCTGGTCTCAGGGGCTGACACCATGTTGCTTCCACACCTCGGAGACCATCCCCAAAAGAAGCCAGACCCTCCAGGTCACAAAGAATCCCTGCCCACCCCCCTTGCAGTGCCAACACAAGCCCTCAAAGACCAAACCCAGGTAGCACCCTGCTGCCAGCCGGGCCCCGGGCGGTCAGCCGCGCTTCTGACGGTAGCAGCCCTTCCCTGCCAGAGAGGCCCTCGCGGCCCTTCTGACCCAGAAGGTCTTTCCCAGTTTCCTACACATGCTTCCCTGGTCACTCTGAACCCTGGGACATCACCAAAAAGGGGCCAAAGCAAACAGTGATATAAACTGAGAGTGTCAGAGGCACCCATGGGAGACACCTGCACCCCGGGACAGTCTCCTCAGGGGCCAGCTCCCTTCCTCCTGGGGGGACCTTTGGGTTCATGTGATGAGCCACATCTTTACTGAGGCTTTGCTGTGCTGGGCCGGAAGCTGGGGTGACAAACAAGCCAGACAGGTCCCCATCTTCACAGGGCTTAACCTGAGCGAGGCAAAGACAACCAGCAAGTAAACAAACACAAGGACAGGCTCTTGCCCAACCCAAGGGGGGAAAGAGGCAGAGGATCACAGCGAGAGGTGGCAGTTTCCCAGACCCGTGACACTGAGCTGAACCTGGAGAGATGCGGGGGAAGAAGTGGGTCACGTTTAAGGCCATGCAGCCCCGAAAAGAGGGAAGCAGGAGAGATCAGGCTGCAGGTAGCTGCTTGGGCCATGGCCACGCTGAGCTCTGTGCAAAGGGTGTGGACAGCGTCAGAATGGGAGGGCTACAGCTGCCCCTCGGGGCCTCACTCTTCACCCAGTCACCTGCAGGTGCCTCATTGAAAGGTGGCCTTGTCTGTCTCACAGACGCAACTCGAGTCAAGCCTGATTTGTTTCTTGGTGGGGAAAAGGTGACCTTCTTGTGAGCAGGTCAATTTCAAATTGCCCTGCCAAGCTTTGGGTGACAACACAGGGACGAGACGTGATTCACTCCAGAGTGGGCCCTTTTGGTTTTCTCTGTTTTCCTGACAGCTAGCGTCCACTCTCTGTGGGACTCGGGAGGGCTTCTGTTCACTGACCATGTGCTCCATGAGCCGGATATGGCCTGTACTGCTCATGGCCTGAGTGTCAGGGGCCTGCACACCTGATGCAGCCAGCGGCTGGGAGATGGAGAGTTGTGAGACATTCACTGGGAGAAAGATGAACCTCCACCCCACAACAGCCCCTCCCCCAGGCTGGAGCATGAATGGAACTATCTAGAATGTTCTCTGTTTTGATCTGGCGGGTGGTTACATAGGTGGTTCGACATAAAAAGCCATGGTGCTTTTGGATTTATGCTTTTGGAACTTTATCTATGTTCTATCAAAAGAAAAAATAAAACCAACTCAGGACAGCCAGCAGCCATGTAGAGGGAATGGGGTGGGTTCTGTGGCCCAGGATCCCCACAGGGAACTATAGACAGAGGTCATCCTGCAGGTGGCCTTCCCTGGGTCCAGCTCTGTCCTACTGCGGGCAGCTCCCATCCAGCCTCCAGTTCTGGGAGACCTTGCTACCAGTGGGGGCAGGGTGGGCCTCGTGGGCTGCGATGTGGGACTCTGGCCTCAAAAAGGGCTGAGCTCTGCTCCTGCCATCTTGAAACAGGAATTTGAACAAGAAGCCAAGACCCCCCAGGCTCATTACTTCCTCCAGCAACCAACTCAGAGCTGGCATCCATCACCAGGGTTTTCAGATGTGCAAACTGAAGTCCACAAAACCTCAGGGCCAGTGGAAGGCCCCAGCCACGAGAGGCACAGAGCCCCAGAGCTCCACATGGGAGATTCCGGGAGTCCAAACAGACAGGAGGCAAGGCAAAGAATGCGGGGCGACTGCTATGTGCCACCCAGCACAGAGTGTCTTCCTCCATGGGTAGGGGGGACAAAGAAACTCAGGTGTTTGTGCCAGCAGGACATGTGAATGAAGTCAGACACGGATGACTTAGTAGGAAGGCATGGGGGATGTGGCCACTCAGGTTAAAAAGTTCAGAAAAACTTCAGCAGGCTGTCCCCTGGTCACTAGACAAGGCTTGCTGGTTAGAAGGCTGGCTCCTTCAGGCAGGGACAAGCTCACACGTATCAGAGCTCACCCCAGCCCAGCACAGCCTGGCAGGCAGGTGACCTGTGTACCTGTGGACCAGAGTCCTCTTCCTGACCACTTCCCCTGGCAACCCTCCACTTGCCAGCAGAGCTGAGCAATGCAAAAGGCGGCAGGACCCCAGCTCCCCTGGCTGTGTCCTACCTGCCCCCCATTCCTATCCCCAACAGAACCAGTCTGACTTATGAGAATTTTCTTAGGAGATGAAAGATGGGATACAGGATGAATATTGGGATGCTACAGTGGTGAGGAGCAAAGGCTTTGGAAGCAGCGGAGCCCCACTGCCTCCTAGCCCCCCGACCTTGGAAAAGCCATCTAGCCTCCTGCCTTGGCTGCCACAGCTGTGCAGTGGGGAGCGGGAAGCACTGGACACGCACACGCTGCACAGTAACTGCGGCAGGACCTCCGGAAGGCACAGGGCACTCCCATCCACCCGCATCCCGAAGATGGCATCCTCGAAGAAGAGGCAAAGGGGAGCTCGGAAGTGCCCTGCAGTGGCAGGGGACCAGTGGAGGGTCCGTTCCAGAGGCAGGCTCACTGGCAGGCCCTGCCTGGGTCACGCACATGCAGTGAAGGGCGCTCAGTGGATACTGCCAGGCTCTGGAAGGCCGAGGCACCTGGCCGAGAGGAACGTCACCCACTCACACCGTCCTGAGGGGAAGTGAGAGGTCCTGCAGCCCTGCGGCCTTTCAGCGCCCTGCAGCGCAGGCCCGGGGCCACCACGTGGATTTAAAACCCAGGGGGCCGCCGGGGTCCTGCCCCTCTTCTGCAATTGGACAAAGCCGCCAGCACTTGTGTCCAATGGAAATGGCGTCTCTCAGAATCCGAACTTGTGATTGGTCCGTCTGCTGTGTCATTTCGGGCTCCCTATGACGTCAGCTGTGTCTGGCACCCCTCCTCTTAGGTGTCTTGACTCTTGTTAAAGGAGCCACAGGGGTAGAAAGGCTGTGTTGCTTCAGAGGCATGTTTAAAGCAATTTAAAATTAATGCACATTATAGAAAACCGAGCAGACGATGCAACAGAAATATGTAGCACTTAGTACGATTCACAAAGCTAACCTCTATTAACGTTTTGACTTTTTTCCTAGTAATTTTATTTGTACAAAATTGGAATCAGTTCAGCAGCCTATTTTTTAGATTTACTTTATAGATTTGCTGTATCCTCAGATAATCTTTGAAACCTGATTCTGAGCAGTTGCATTATCTTTGATCTTCTTTATTTAACCATTGTTTTTTTTTTCCTTCCTTAATTTGTTGCATTTTTGCTTTTATAAATAAAGGTCAGATCAACATTCTTGTCCTTAGGACTTGCTAAGTTCATTGATTATTTTCTTAAAGTGCGTCCTAGAAATGAGACTACTGGGTGAGGAGACATATATTTTAAGGGCCTAATTTGCATTGCAAAAATTCATCCATTCAGCACCTCACCTGGCACAAAAATTCATCCATTCATCCATTCAGCAGATATTTATTGAGCAGCTACACAAGCCAGAGACTGCAGGGAGCTGTGAATGCAGCAAAGGACCAGGAAATGCAGTGTGTGCCTTCTTCACAGATGCGATGCTGGCTTCTTTGTCTTTGAAATGAGTGTTTGGACCTCTCCCCAAAGCCGCACAGCAGAGGACAGCGACCAGCAAGCAAGCTCCAGCTGCAGATGGACAGGATGGTATCTCTGACCCTGGTGGTGCAGTAGAAGAGCAGAGAGTGTCTTCCTGTTCCACCCTCGTGTTGAGGCACGGTGGTGCTTGGTTCCTCTGCGTTCTGACCTTGCTTGTCCCTCATTCTAGAGGCCCTAGGGAGAGCTGAGCATCTATTCCTGAGTCCAGACACTGGGGACGCACTGGGACAGTTCAGCTAGGGTGAGAGACACCACACAGAGCAACTCACAAATCCATTTAAAAAATTACAACTGCAGATACAGGAATGACATGGGACTGAGGGTTCATTTATTTGTATTTTGTATGGACCGGGAGCCTCCGGAGCATGCTGTGATAACAGTAATTGTCTTTTTTCAAGAGTTTTTTTCCCAAGCCGAGCCCTGTGCCAACTGACTGGCTGCGTGAGTTCCCCATTTAATGCGTCCAGTTGAAGCAGATGCCCTAAGAATAGGAATCTTCCAGATCTTCATTTTAAAAATGAGGACAACTGAGGTACAGAGTAGTTACTCTCCCAAAGAAGGCCACACAGAAGTGGTGAAGTGTACTTCTGGAATCTTCCTAGCCCTTCCCAGGCCACAGTACTGGAGAGGCAGAATCAAAGTCTGGGGAATGGACCAATGACTGAGTGAGAGTCCCAGAGGGCAAACTCGGTGAAGACGGGCTCACTGCGTCCCCAAGGCTTGTCGTAGCACCTGCACACCATATGAACAGAACAGTCTTTGTGCCAGGTGAGGTGCCCTGCTGGCAACAGCACCGATCAAGCAGCCAGAACCCTCACTTGGTCCTCTGGGGCTGGCTGGGCCTTTGCTGTCAACTTCAGCCTCACCTCCTGCCTCTCCTGGCAGGGTGCCAGGGCCAGCCTTGCCCCAGGCCTTGCCTGCCTTTGAGAATCACAGTTTTACCTCATTAATGGCTTGTAAAAGTAGTGTGTATGGTTGGTGTGGCCAGAGATGCAGAATTTTTCTGTCCCAGTATTTCTGCTCCATGAAATCAGCTTGAATAACAAATGGTTATTTTAGGAAATGTCTTAGGGACAAGTGGAGCATCTGGAATCTTCCTAGCCCTTCCCAGGCGCAGCCTGTGGTGGAAAGGTCCCTATGTTACACCATGTAAAGTAACTGAAGGCCCTGCAGGACTTGGACCAGTAGACAGGAGCTGGATTTGGCCTCAGCTCCACCCTTCATGAGCAGGTACCTCACTCAAGCCAGGTCCCTTTTTGGACTTCAATTTACCCATTTCTCAAAAGACTGGATTGGCAGGGCTGGAGCAGTGGCTCAGTGGTTACAGCGTTTGCCTGGCACACAAGTACACAGGTTCAAACCTCAGCACCCACGTACACAACTAAGTGTCAGAGCAATGTAAGCCATGTGAAAAATTAAATATTGATTTTCTCTCTCTCTCTCTCTCTCACACTGTCCTTCTCTCTTTAAAAAAAAAAAAAGACTGGATTGACTTTAATGCTCCTTTCTGTCCCTCCGTCTTCTCAATGGAATGCATCTCTCTGCTAAAAGCAAGTCTGCACAGGGGAGGACACCCTGGGGCAGAGGCAAGTGTGACCAGTGACACTGTCACCGTCCCTGTGACATTTGTCCAGCAACCAAGCTCCTGTATCTGCATCTAAACACAGGCTAGAACCAAGGAAGTGCAACACACACACACACACACACACACACCATACAACGTGAATATGCAGAAGCACACACAAACACACACATGAACTCAGCACAGACCACACGCACACTCACACATGCCCAGTCTTTATGGTTAAGACTTCTGGTCTGGTTTTGGTACCAGGCAAGGACTTGCTGCACTTGCCTTGGCTGGAAACAGATTCTTGGAGGTGGAGGAAGTGGGTAGGCAGGGAAAAGAGCCGGTAGCAAGTGAGGAAAGCCACCTGAAATGTGACTTGTACATTTGTGTGCACAGGAGGGCTCCATGAGCCCCTGCTGCTCTCCAGACCTGACTGAGACTTCAGGACCCAGTGGGGACCTGGCTGCCAATCAAGCAGAGAGGAGACTGCAGCACAGCGCTGGAGTGCTCTGCTGCCCTGGCCCTGCCCTCCCTGTTCCCACCCCCACTCAGGTGGAGGGACAGTCCAGGGAGGTGAAGACCTGCCCAGGCCACCCTTGGGAGCTCTGGAGCCTCCTGCCTCTGCAGGACACAGTTGCTCTGTGGCTTAGGAGATGAGCTTCATGAAGGAGACAAGGTGGGTCTGAGGGTGGAAGGGCCTTGTGTGCCTGGGTCCTGCAGGGATGAACAGAGGTGGCAGAGGCAGCAAGGAGGAGACAGTGCAGAAGGCAGCAGACACCGGTGCTGGGGGAGCTTTGGGACGAGAATGCCCGTGTCCATACCCCAGAGCCTCCTCACTCATGGGTCTCAAGCCTCGGTGACCCCCTCTGTCAAATGGGAACAAAATTAGCTTTCACCTCCAGGGCTGTGCGGGAAAGCAGGGTGCTAACTAATCCGGGCTCATTGTGGGATCCCGACGTGCATTTGTTGATGTGAGAGAACTGTGCCTGGCGCGCTGTGGCGCGCAGCAGCCCCAGTAAACTGCTAGCTCTCATTAGTGCTTGAGAGATCAAGGAAAAAAACAAAAACAGTCCAAATATGCCACCCAGAGAGTCAAGAGATGAAAGCCCCCCAGGAAGGACTTGAGAAACAACTCAGGGGGAAGGAGTGTCAGGTAAGAAGCCTGGAGAAGAGGTCAGGGGTCACCAAATCACTCAAGGCTGCCCACACTGCGCTTGACAAGGCAGCTCTGTCCCAGGCCCCTGGGACACTGGCCTGCGTCCTGCCCTCCACTAGCTGCTCTCAATCCAGGCCCTTTGTGCCTCCACAGGGCACTTTCCACAGTGGCCAGACACCCTCAGCCAGCAGGCACCATCAGGACATCGCCTCGGCCATGGCCAGTACCCACGTTGGCTCCCGCCGACTCCCTGCTGGCGGCCAGCCTGGGCCTGGCATCTGAGCAGGACTGCCTACAGAATTTTCAGGGTCGCTTGTTCAAAAATTATTACTCGTTTCCAATTTCAAAGCAGCATGGGGGCACAGAGCACTGAGCTAAGCCCGGGCCCCTCTGAGGGGGGATGTGTGAGTGCAGGGGCTGTGCCCACCCACCTGTGCCCTGGACAGACACTGGCTCAGACAGACCTTTCCTCTCTAAATACACAACCCACGGCCAGGGCAGACGGCCACGCACACTGTCTGGAGTCCCTGAAAGCCTGTCCCGACAGTCACCCAGGGACACAAACCTATTTCACAATCCCGTGACCGTAGCTGGGTTGGGAAATATGTCCCAAACTCTACACTTTCTGGGACTCAGATCCTCTGCCACCAGATTTGGCCTTGGCACCTGCTGGCCACCTGGCCCGGGACTCCCTTTCCACCATCACTGTCCCTCACCCCCTCACACATCTGACTCCCATCTTCCCAGAGAGGCTGCCCTGACTAGGGCTCAAGTCACCTCCAGAGCCTCTTCCTTTCTGTTCTTTCTAGTTCTTGTCCTTCTCTGAAGTTGTCACCCAGACTCCCACATCTACAAACCTGTTGTCAGTCTTGCCTTCAAGAACATGCGCTCCGGGAGTGCAGGAGTTTGCTCAGTGAGATGCCATCTCCCCAGGGAAGGCCTCCTTGATTTCCCCCACCCTGGCCTCTGGCTCACTGTCATCATATCTGAAATGACATGTATATCTATGGTCCCTTTTGCCTTCCATTTTGTCACACAAGGGCAAGGAGTTTTGTTGTTGTTTGCAACCTTGTACCCAGCAGGCTGGCACTGAAGAGGAGCATAGAGCTTGTAGAATGAAAACACTTCTTTCCCTGACTTATGGCCTTTCTCCTGGGAACCTGACTGTGCAGTGGTGACCCGCTCTACCCCTGGTCACCCGCAGACTGAGATCCTGCCTTGGCCTCAGGCTGCACACCCCCAACCCCAGCCCCTGCAGAATCACTGATGAGCCAGCTCAACTCTGCTGCCTGTGCTGGGCCTGACAGCAGCTGTGGCCCCTCATTGCTGAATTCCCAGCTACAAAATGTGGCACACGCAGGGTTACCAGATTTAGCAAATAAAAACACAAGACACACAGTTACATTTGAATTCAGATAAGTTACACATCAATTTTTAGTATAAGTATGTCCCAAATATTATATGGGATATACTTACACTAAACCTTGTGGTTTATCTGAAATTCAAATTTAACTAGGTCCCCTGTGTCTTATGTGGCAGCCTCTGGTGAGAGCAGACAGTGGAGTCTGTGCTCCTTCCGAAGAAATTGTGTCTTTTCCTAAAGCCCATCTCAGCCAGGGACTCTGTCAGTGTGCAAATCACCAGTGGTTCACCTGCAAAATAGAAGAAGGGACAGAAGGTCCCCCACCCCTTGGGGTTGCTGTGAAGGTTAATAGCAGCTAAGGAGAATTCAGCCCTTTGCCCTTCATTCCTCAGGATCCTGCCTCCTGAAGGTGCTGTCAGTGGCCCCAATTTGCAGAGGAAAAAACCAAGATCAGAGACGTGAGGCTACTCAGCTAAGGTTACACAGCTGTGTCCCCCTCGTCTTTGGGGATCTGGTTCTGCCTCCCATTCTTGGTACTGAGCATTAAGCCCTCCAGGTAGAATCCATGGAACTAGGACAGAGGCCACCAGACCATTCCTGCTCAACTCCATCAGCACAGCGAGTCACACACTCTCCTAAATGGGGCCATCCCTGTAGTCCCAGACAGATCAGTGGGAGGTCAAGTGCTCTGGGGAGGTTTGTTTTTTTCAATCCAATGAATTAACTGGTTATTTTGCCTGCTGGTGTTCCCCTCCATTGTGGAAAAGCTGCCTCATTTCCAAGACAATCAAAGTGTGATTTCTTGCTGCCAGACGAGCCAGATCTCCTGCAAGAGACTTCAGGAGGGCAGGGGCTGTGTCTGGCATTGCTGAATTTCATGCAGGGCTGGAACACAGTGAAAGTTTGTTGATTGAATGTGGGAAGGGATGACTATCAGGAGGGTTAGTGGCTGTGGTCCCCCTGGGCCAAGGGGATGAGTGGAATTGGGGTCATCTCAAGGCCCAGCCAATATTTTCAATGCCCTCAAAGGCATGTTACAGGTTTCCCAGCTTTCCTCCTAAGTTACGGGGGCCTTACTGCAGTAAGACCTTCTCTAATGAAAGCCCCACAGGAGAAACTTACAGGTGGGACCTTGGGACCTGTTCCAGGGCTCACTGTGGCTTTATGACAGCTTCCCTCCCCAAACAGATGGCCTTTGGCACCTGTGAACTTCCCTCTGTACTGGACACAGTGGGCTTCCCCATAAAGCTGACCAGCCACTGACTGGTGAGCTTGAGCCCTCCAGGACAAATTCCCCAGCCATAGGGGCAGAACTGGACACCTTAGCCTGCGCCGCAGGCAGGAGCTGGCTGTCTATACGGGTAGCAGGACACAGTTGCTCAGGTCTCCCCGGAATCTCTGCACTACCTTCACCTCCTGATTTCTCGCTTTCCCTCCTCTACCCAATCTATTGAAAATAATGATGACTTGAAGAGCTTTTTTTCCCTCTCCGAACACAATAAGAGCCCTTGCTCATTAATAAAACTTCAGGATTTATAGAGCACTGTTCATAGATATTTAAAGAACTAGAAATATGTGTATGGAGGAGCAGATATCCAGGGACCTAGGTCCCAACTCTGGCTGCATGCACCATTGTGTGACCTCAGGCTGGCGGCTTTGCTGGCCAGCTTCCTGATCTGTAAAATGGAGACAATATTTTGCTTTCCCAAGTTGGTGTCAGGTTCAGTTAACATTTGGCTCCCTTCTGGCACACAGTAGGCGCCCCGTAAGTGCTTGTTAAATAAGTGGCAATTCAGGGAAGAATCTAAGAGGCGCCACACCACATTTTTGAGAGGTTAGAGTTGTGCTAGGGAGGGGAGGCAGCTTATGTAATATTTTAATATCTTTTTAAACGGGGAGAATGTGTTCTTCTAGCACTCTTGTAATTAAAACTTAATGAAATAAAAGGACACCTCCCTCAGCCACTCCCCCCTTTGAACTCCGGAGTCACGCCCCCCCAGCCGGGGGGGGCCCCCTCGGGCAGCAGACAAAGGGTGTGGATCTCCCCCGGGCCCAGCCGGACTAGGCAAGGACAACACACCAGTAGCCGATACGTATTTACATGACAAGGGCCCCCGGGCGTTTCTCCGAGCTGTCCCGGGCGTGCCTACGGGAGTTCCTGTCTTTCCAAATCGACGGCCTCCAGTTGGGGTTAAAGTGCGCGGGCGTGGGGGGTGGGGGGTGGCTAGTGGGCTCGGATCCTCGTGCGGTTGCAGAACCGGAGACGGAGTCCCCTACGAAATCAGGCAATGGGTGATTGATCTGGGGGCTAGTCTGGCTTTCTCTGACTTCTCTGCCCTGAACCCCAGGGCCATCTGCTCTCCAGAGACGGGCTTACCCCGAAAGCCGGGCTCAGGGACCTCAGGGGCGTAGGAGGGGGCGTGCGCTAGCAGCTCGCCGCCGCGTCGCTGCTGGGGACCCGGCTTGAGCGCGGCCCTCGGATCCGAGCTGTCGCCGGTCGGGGAGGGCGCAGAACAGCCCCTCCTCCGCCGCGCGGGTCCCGGGTCTACACCGTCCACGGAGCTCTGGCCCTTTAAGAGCCCGCCCCGTTTGCCGTCACCCCGCCCCCCGGCCTCGGGAGGGGGTGCGGGGGAACCTCGGCGGGGATTGGCGCAGCGCGCGCCCCCTCCCCGGCCCCCGCGCGGTGGGAACCGGCAGCCCCGTCTAGCGCTGACGTCAGACCGTCTGCCTGCCTCCGACCGCGGTCTCGGAGCGAAACCCGATCTCCTTGGACTTGAATGAGGAGGAGGCGGCGGCGGAGGCGCTCGGCTGGGGGAAGCCAGCGGCGGAGGTTCAGCCCCGGCGGCACCGCGCGCCCCGGCCGCCAGCCCATTTTCCGGACGCCACCCGCGGACACTGCCGACGCCCCCGGGGCTGCCGAGCGGCGGCCGGGGGGCGCAGAGGAGCGCGGCCCGGCTCCCTGAGCCCCGAGGCGCCCCGGGAACTTGGCGGCGACCCGAGCCAGGAGAGCCGGGGCGCACCTCCCCCGCCGCGCGCCTCCTGCATGCGGGGCCCGAGCATCGGGCGCCGGCCGGAGCCCCCCCCGGCCGCCCCCGCGCGCCCCGCGTCCCGCGCCGCGCCGCCGCGCCGTCCATGCACCGCTTGATGGGGGTCAACAGCACCGCCGCCGCCGCCGCCGGGCAGCCCAATGTCTCCTGCACGTGCAACTGCAAACGCTCTTTGTTCCAGAGCATGGAGATCAGTGAGTGACCTCGCGCCCCCTCCCCGGAGGCCCCGTCAGACCCGGACCTGGTGTCGGGGCGCAGCTGCAGGCGGGGGCCCGGTCGATGCGCACCCCCGGGCAGTGCGCCCGGCGCCCCGGCTGCTCCAGGCGCGCCCCGGGCGCGCCCTCCCGGCTCGCGGCAGCTGGCGTCCGGCCCGGCTTTGTCCCGCGGCGCTGCTAGCCTGGCACGGCCCCTGCTGCCCGCGCCCCGCCGACCCGGATTCGGACCCGGGACCCTGCGGCTGCCCGCCGTGCGGGAGGGCGGGGGTGGCCGAACCCGTGAAGTTTCAATTTTGTTTCCCTAAGGGCAGTCCCACTGGAGCAATTAGGCCGGCTCTTTATCAACTTTGGGTGGGGGGTTCGGGGGCGGCCTGTGAGACGCTGTCTGCGTCTGCCAAGTGTCTGGGGTGTGTGTCTGGAGTGTTTGTGGCGCTGCGTCGCGGTCTCAGCGAGTGGATTTCCGTGCGTCCGTGGAGTGTGCGCGTAGGCTGGTCTGTCTGGGTCTCGGGTGCCTCAGGAGTGCGTGTGTCTCTGTCTCTCTCTGGTCTTTCTCTGGGTCTCTGACCCTGGGAGTCGCGGTCGGTCCCAGTAGTGTGAGACTTGCAGTCTCCCTGCGAATCTGCGTCTGTGTCCGGACCTGGCCGCTTCTCTGGCCTGTGTGCCTCTGTCTGGGGGTATGGTCCGAGGTCGGCTGAATCAGAGGACTGACTGTGTCCCGGTGTCCGAGGTACAGGGCTCAGCCATGGAGCGTCTGGCCCAACGTGGGCCCCGGGTTCTTGTCATTGTGAGTGTCTATGTCCATCCAGATACACCTATAAATAGCCTCTGTCTGGACAGCTTGGCTCAGTCTGGCTGGGGCCGGTAGTTGCAAATGAGTCAAAGTTTGGGACTGTTTGGTATGGGACTGCCTTGCCCCAGAAGGGGAGGTTGGCTAGGGGTGGGGTGGGGAGCAGGGATTTCGAGCCCTGGGCTAGTTAGTCCACATCCTGTATAACAGAATCTGAGACAATTACCCTCTGCTTGCTTCCTAAGCAGCCCACCCAGGTGGACTCCAGGTTGGTGTAAAGTTGAATCTCCATTCCTGGGGTTCTGACTGCTAATTTGCACCCCTTCCCCAAGCAACCCTTTTGGGGGGACTTTTTGCTTCTCTGAGCTATAGCTTCCCTGTCTCCAAGCACCCTTGACTGACTAAAGGGACAGCACTCTTCACAGCTCATGACAGCCTCCAGTTGGAACCTACGGGCAATTGCTGTGGCTGGAGGGCAGTTGCTAGGAATGAGGGCACTCACTAGGTGACTCATAAGCCAGTTTCCGCAGGCCACTGCCACAGTTTGGAGCCCTGCAAGAGGTAAAAATAATCCACAACCAGTCCAGCAGGTGCAGAGTGGCCAGGCTTCAGTAGTGGGTCCTTCCACCCCCTTGACCCCACTCCTGCCCATCGTCCTGCTCTCAGCACACTGCAGGTGCCCTGTGCCAGGCCGGGAGGTCTTTAGGGAATTGACTTGCATTAAGCTCAACTCCTTCCCAGAGGCTGTCTGTGAACTGGGGGGTCATGAAATGCACCAGGATGTCTGCACGTGTTGGGAGTCATGAAATGCACCAGGATGTCTGCACGTGTTGGGAGGAGGCTCGCCTGCTATGCCCACCAGGGGCCAGGGATCAGGGATCGCCACTCCAAAGCCCCTGTTGCCTTATTTCCTCCCCCTTAAATCTGCCTTAGGGCAGAGAGCTCCCACAGAAGGAGGGATCCACATTGTGCCTCTCAGCATTTCTGTTTTACCATCATTCTGATTATGTCTGCTCAAGTTAGCTGGCCCTAATGAAGTTTTGGCAGACACCAGGATGTCTTGTTAAATTCCTGTGCTCCCAAAGACAGCATTTGAGGGCTCCATTTAATGGGGATCGAGCCTGAAACCCTCCTTTCCAGAGGTGCCCCAGTTAGGTCCTCCCTTTGCTTCTGGGAGGAAGGCCTCCAGGCAGGGAGGGAACCCATCTTGAGAATGTGGGTATAATGTAACAATTTGTTACAAGTGTTAATCAGATTTCCCTGAAAGACTGGGCCAGAAGCCTTAGGCTTGGTGTTCCCTGGAGGGTTTTTGTTTTGTTTTGTTTTGTTTTTCAAGGAAGAAAGGAAGGGAGGAACAATGGAAGGAAGTAAAGAAGCTAACAAGGGTCCCAGGTATTTCACCTGCTACATGCTGGGAGTTGCTTGCAACCCTTGTGGAATTTTGAAGGTGGGTTTGGAGTTGGGCCTCAGGGCAGTGTCCATAGGGTTCCTCTTCCAAAAGATCTTTCTGCAAAAAGGCATTGACCTTCCTAGGTCCCTTAAGCCTCCCGGGCCTGTTTCCTCTCCTAAAAAATGAGGCTGGTGGCACTGCTGAAATCTAAACTTGTACAGCCCTTCCAGGTACAGCCTCTGTTCTCCAGAGTGGCTAGAGGTCCCGGTGCTGGATGTGGCCCCTCCCTACTGGTTGGTGCCCCTGTGTGGCTTTCAGTGGCCCCAAATTTCAGACCTGGGAGGAATCTCAGTGACTTAGGGTTCCTGCCCTTGTTTAGATGAGGGAATTCAGCCGTGCAAAGCTGAGCCCAAGCCCCCAACCCACCCTAGTCCCGAGTACAGTCCTGTGTTTATCCAGACCACTCTCTGCCTCCTGAATTTGGAACTTGGGCTCCAGAGCTGACCCACCTTGAACTTGGGGGCAGGAGAAGTTTAATAAGATCCTATTTTTCTGAAGAGGGGTGAAATTCACTGTCACCAAAGCACACAATGAAAACATACGCAGTTCTTTTAAAGAGACTTAGGATTAACAGCAGGCTGCAGGAGTGGCGGCCACCAAGAGTGACTCCAGAGGGCTCTCAGTGGCACTTTTGAGGAAAGGACTCCTCCTGGCTCACATTTCTCTTGGCTCTCTTTTTGACCCGCGGCTCCCAGACATGAGCCCTGTCTCCAGCCTGAATCTTGGTGGCAGGTAGATGCTGAGCGTGCTCTTAAACGATCTAGACTGCGGCCCCACGGCGCTGGAGCCGGGCCCCCTGCCCTAGACCTCTCTGGCATCACCTGCAGAGGGGTTGTTTTGTTAGCACCACTGACAAGCTAGGGTCCTTGATTCCCTGGTTTCTTTTCTCCCACCTATTTCAAAAAATATTCTAAAACCTTGGAAGTTTACAGGACACTCAGTTCTCCAGTGGCTTGTCTGGCACGCGCTGCCTAGATTTTGCCACTGCCTGAATCCGGGGTGTGTCAGCCTCTCCACTAGGACATTCTGGGCCAGATAGGTCTGGCCTTGCTGGGTAGCAGGTAAAAGCTGTCATGCGCAGGTAGGGTGTGGGCAGCATTCCTGGCCTCTGCCCGCTCAGTGCCAAGACCCTTCTCCCACCTGTTAACCAAAGGTGGCTCCAGAGCTGGTCACATGCTGGCTGAGAACGCTCTCTGATCAACTGTTCGCTCCTCCAAAAAGGGCAGCCTGGGGATTCCTAGATGGACCTCGGTTCCCTTCATAAAGCTCCCTGTAAAGGCCTGTGGGTACTCCCTCTTCAAGGGGCCCCTGCCACTCATCCATTCAGCCTTTATTGAGAACCTGTTGTGTGCTGTGAGGGAAGAGGGCCCCTCTGGAGATGAAGTTCCGGCTCTCTGGTGGGTCTGCCTTCCCCAGGTGAGAGGCATGGGTGCAGGCTGGCCGCTGATGTAAGGTGAGGGTGCTGACGGCAGCAGCTCTTCTCCCCTGGGGACCTTGAAGCGGGACTCTTGCCTGCGGGCTTCCTGACCACCTGGGTTTGAGGTCATGGTGCCTTAGATCCACCAGTTGCCATAGCTCCCAGGGGTCTGTGCTACTCCAGCCATGCTCAGGGGCCTGTTGGAGTTTGTCAGGACACAAAATAACTGGTCGTTTCTGCACACACACACAAACATGCTTATACATGCATGTCCTCACACCTCCCACCCTTCGCTTCCTTGCCTGCCACCTTGTTATGGGTCAGAAATGGTTAGAACATCTAGGTATGGTAGGGAAGGAAAGGCCCAGGAAGGCCTGTGGATTTGTGATTCCTCCTTGGAAAGAGGAGGAGGAGGATGGAGGTGTATGGTGGAGAGGGAGGCTGCCTGGGGTCAGGGTCTTCTTCGGGGTCCCTCCTGGGAGCTCCCTCACTGTAAGATACAGCCATGCCAGCCAGCCCCAGCGCCACCGGCTCAGGACCAGAGTATTGGGATGCTCGTGGTTTGGTGGATCATTTAAAAGCCAGGAAGTGTCCGGGAGCAGGGTGCAGGGGCACAGGACCCACCCGGCCTTGGCTTCTCAGGTGCTGCCAGCCAGAGTTCACAGGACACCCGGCACCTGCCCAGAGGGAAGCAATTCCTCCAGAGTGAACTTTGAAGGCTATGCTCTGCCAGCCCCGGGTTCTTGTATGATGCGCACGCCAAGAGCGGAGATCAAAGCTGAAGGCTCTTTTGCTTTATGAAAGGTGTTGTGTAACGCAGGCATGGTTCGTGCACGTGTGGGGAGCCAGGTGTCTGGGGCGCCTGCTCTTTGTGTGTCTCATGGAGCAATGAGGATGGCCCTGTGCTGCCCAGGGCTTCCTGAGGCTGGCAAAGCAGTTGTCTCTGAGGTTGACCCAGGGAGCTGGGGTGAGTCTGCTTAGAGGGGCTGCGGCAGGCTGGGGTCCCAGCACACATTGGGACAGCACTTGCCTAGCACATGCAAGGCCCCGGGTTCCATCCCCAGCATTGCAAAAATAAAATAAAATAGAATAAAACAGAGAGCTGCTGCTTTTGCTCAGTGTGGCCAGATCTTCCCATTCCAGGGGGCTGGTGAGCTAGATTTTGATGTAACTCCTGGGTTCGTTGTTGTTATTATTTCTGTGTTTTGTGGTGCTGGCATGGAATCCAGGGTCTCGGCACAGGCAGGCAAGTGCTCCAGCACTGAGCGGAGCCCCCAAACCCCTGAACTTCTGGGTTTTAAATCCTGACGATTCCCCCTTTTCTCTTCACCGAGAGGTATGAAACCTGCCCACGAGGAAGGCACGGTGGTGCATACCCGTCATCCCCTCTCCTGGGGAGGCTGAGCAGGAGGCTCGCAAGCTGAGGCCAGCCTGGGCAACTTTGCAAGACTCTGTTGAAATAAAAAGGAAAAAGGGCTGGGGCTGCAGCTCAGCGTGGAGCAGCCCTGGGTCCAATCCCTAGTATTGCAAATAAAAGAAAATTGCCCAGAGACCCAGTCTGCCTTGTGAAGTGACTTCTCTGCTATGTGACCAAGGATCAGAAGGTCAGACTATCCCAAACTTAAGGCTGTTTGCCGGTAGCTGGCACTGGGTATTCTATACCCGGGAGTGTTGCTGATGTTCAGAGGTCATCCCCATTGCGCATGGCCAGGCATGTGGCTGGGCTCTGAGTTCATGGGGTAGGGGGACACTTCTGTTCCGCCTGGTCCTCTGGAGGCCACTCTCTGGCACACTGCCTGATGAGACCACCCTCATCAGGAAACAGTTCTGCCATCCTGGGACCAGCTGGGAACGCTGGAATCAGCCAGCCACCTGGGGGTGGGGGACCCTGACCTTGAGCATAGAGGTCATTGAATATTTGTGTCTTGTTCCCTTCTTTGCCAGACCCACCGCAGACTGAGCTGCAAAATTGCAGCTGCCTGCCCCTGGTGCAGGAGGCCCTGATAGTCTGGGGCTGCCAGCAGGGATCCCTAATCCACCACCAGCCTTGGTATCCAGGGACTGGGAGCGGGTACGGGAGGCACAGAGCTGGGGCTGTGACAGTGTGGTACCTGAATTCCGGGTACCACACTGTTCCAGTTCATAAAGCAACCAGGAGCAGAGAGCCCGGAACCTGTGGGGGTTGGAGAGTCCCAGTTTTGAAAGTCACTGTCAGTTTTTAAGAGAGTGGTGTAGGCAAACCCTCAAAACCAAGGCCGCTCCTTCACACCCTGCAGGTACAACACCCCCAGCCCAACCCAGCCCAGCCTTCTGTCCCTTCCACTCCTCCCCAAGGTGGGCTGCACCCCTTCAGGAAGCCATGGCAACCCTGAGCTCTGGCAGTCAGCCTCCTTTCCCATCGGGTGACACCACAAAGCCAAACCCTGACACTTCTGGGGTCTCATCAGGGTCTTGTCAGTCACTGGCAGAAGCGTCTGTCACCAAGCTGGGAAGAATCTCAGACTGGCTTGCTGACAGGGGTGAGGGCTTTGGCACCCGGGGTGAGCCTGGGAAAGCTGGGACATCTCTCGGCTTTCTGAGAGTTGGAGCGGCTTCTCTCCTCTGTTCCCAGGGTGGCTGGTAGGCTTTTCCCTCTCTTCTTTCCCTAGCTGGATGTGGAGAGATGAGTGTGTGCCAGGTACTAGTGAGCAATTTTTCTCAATCTTAAAAACAACCGTGCCAGGAGAGCTACTGCCAGTACCAATTTGCAGATGAAAAAATAGGATCAGAGGTAAGACGCTCGCTCCAGTCCAGAGCCAGCTGTGTTCCGAATGCTGGTGCACCCCTCCCCTCGCAGTACACCCTCCCCGGGGCTCCAACTTCTTTGCAAACTGCGCCATTGCAGTGGTATTTTAGGTCTTGTCCCAAGACAGGAGCGTGTGTTGGACTGGTCACTAGGGAAGAATGCTAATGATCAGTCGGTCACCTCTCACTGGAGCATCCAGGTACATTCCACTTGGCAAGGTTCTGGGGGACAGTCGTGGGAAACGTGCGTGTCAGGCTGCATGAGGAGCGAGCGTCTCTACCCCCAGCGCCTGGGTGAATCCTATACCAGCATCAACAGTGTCACTGTGGGAGCTTAATGCTGAGACATGTCCCTGGAGGGACCAAATCAAGGCCTGATGTGGACATTATGGGACACAGAGCATCTTTAGGTGCTTGCCCTGTGCCTGCTGGCCTCAGCCCTCTGAGACACCAGGGACACCTGAGAGCATTTCAGGGAGGGTGTGGAAAGGCGCCATGTGCTGGGGAGGCCACCTCAGTGGTGGCTGTGCTGTCACACTGTCCTGGCAGCTGCTGCAAATCTGCGTGAACAGCTGTGCTGTTTGTCTCCCTCTGGTCACCACGCACCAAGGGGTTGGGGACCTCTTCCACTTTGCATGTTGCACCCTCCAGTCTGGTAGGCACCTCAGATGCATTTGACGAGGCAAAGCAGTGGCAGGGTGAGTGGGCGGGTGGGGTGGGTAGGCAGG